>JAQFZQ010000200.1:0-43095 GCA_034696005.1 Glomeris marginata | reverse complement strand
ACAGTTTGTAATCAAGTACACATTGATATGGAACACAGTTTGGGTGGGGTTGCAAAACCGTGCAAGATGTCCTTTAAATTAATTATTGAAGCTACATCGGTGGAGCTTCTGGCAGTCTGTAGCAGCACAATTCTGTCTGCCCGAAGGCAATTGCACCCTTTTATGATGTCATGGTCGACCATTGGCTAATGGCTTTCTGTTGTCAAGTTGTAGTTCTCCTTTTCGATGTTGCCAATAACTATATCATTATTTTTAAGCACATTCCTAAAGAACTTTATTTTAATTTTATGCCATTTTCAATAGTTTTAAAACATGATACCTTACCAAAACTTTGAATCTTTGAATCTCGAAGTTGGGTACCTTTATTTCTGTATGGCTAATTTGGCTTTTATACTATACCCCGTGGAACAACATCCACTTCCTTTATGGAACAACTGTGGGCAGTTTAGAGATACATTTTTGGGAACTGTGTTCACTGCACTTGGAGGCGTTTCAAATGTCACTAAGCGTGACCTTGGCCTTCAGTTTCAAGGTCATGGTTTTCCAATTTGGAAAGTAAACATTGGAATGGACCACGTTCCAAACTTGCAGGCTGTTGAATTTTAATAACATTTCATGTGAAAAACATTGTGCACTACAGGGAAGCAAGTATTTTACCGTTCTATAGATATAATTCCTCCCTTGCAAGATATTTTTGTTCAGCCCTGTGCATGATGCAGACGCAACTTTATTTTTATTTTATTTCTCTTTTGAGAGGTTTCATGCCAACGTTCCTAAATATAAGTGGTTTGAAAGATGTGATTTATTACTTTAATCAAAAATGTCATAAAGTTTGCCCGCTTGCTTCATGCGCAATCTTCTGATAGCAATCATTAGCAGATGTCGTCGTGAAAGTCGTTGGGTTCGCAATTTGCTGAGTATATGCTCAATTTAACTTGGTCGATGTTCAATCCATGCGAACGAATTTCCTTTTTTCTATGCAATGAGTGACACGTTAATTTCTTCTACTGAGAAATAATTGCATATAATTTACATTCTGGTTCAATATCAAGTTTCCGCATCAACCAATTTTGAAGGGTGTCAACAACTTTCAAAAATTGGTGCTCATGTTCTCGCATGTTGGGTATAGCTATTGTTATTATGCTATTAGTTGCATGTTACAATCGATTCGGTTGCTAGGCGAATGTTTATCATATATATTGCATTGCCGGTCAATTTAGTGATTGAGACGGGATATCCAATAAAACGCCTTGTACTATTATCCTATTCTTGAGTGATGGCTATAGCAGTGGCAGATCCTTTGTTGTACTTCAATGCTGGGATTGCGAAAAGTGTCTTTAATACATATATGATGTGAACATACTATTTATATACCTACATATACACTTTCGCATCTAAAATTACTCTTTCATAGCATGATTCAATTCGGATAAATCTGTAATTGCCACTTACATGTCTTTATCTAATATAACAATTTCCTGATGCTATGGTTGGAGATTTGTTATTTAAGTGATTTTTAACTCTAAGTAATAGGCAATCCCTGCAGCACTACTTATTTTGAATTGTTTGCGAGCAACTAATGGTGCTTTGATTTTATAAAATGTCTTGTTGCTTCCATGATTGATCATTGTTTCGTTTAATGCCCACTCATGCAAAATTGAGTTACTGTTGGGGTAATTCTGTTCACTTTACTAAACTATACCATAATTGACATAGTATTTTGATTCGATGACACTTTTCAGTGTTCTGCCATTGGCTGGAAAAAAAAGTCCGAAAAATGGAGTCCTTAGTGAGAAAACTTGTTTTCAGCCTATCAACTTGCATAATTTGCCTTGCTATATAGCCTCCATTTTAGCAATGGGAGGTGCTTACTGAAAAGGGTCAATTATAACATGTCTGTGCATGATATATGTATTTGTGGCAATTTTAATATAGTAACTGTACTTCATTTTCTTAGTTTTGAACTTTTTCAAACGAAGCTCTTGAAAAGTGTAGATTGTAAGTTCAACTCAGTTTAGCCAAAAGCCTACATATATACATATGTTGCATGCTGTCCTTTTATTGAGTTAATAACGCTCTAGCATCTGTATAATGCTGTCATTTATCATTATACAGGTTTGAACTGCATCTCTGTAGTGATTTTCGCTTGTGGAAGATATAATCCTTCAGAAATCAAGCAAAATCATATCTCAAATGTGAACATGCCTCATCTGCCGCGGAAGCTCTTGCTGATAGCAGTGCTGTTTACCGCGGTAATATGTGGACAACTGTATCCCAAATGTTTGAATCAATCCGGTAAATATTTTAAAGTAGGCTTCTAATCACAGTGTGATGAAAGCTTTATGGGAATGGGGTTGCATACATACATAAAGCGAATTCTGTATAAATAGATTCATATTTTATGTGAACAGGCAGCAACCACTTATCCCAGAATTTTCGCTCACACTTTTCGATATGTACACAGTTACTAATTAAATGTAGCAATCTAATTAGGAAGTTTTTGCAGAGATTTTTCCCAAGAAATATTTGTACATTGGTGATCATACAGTCGATATAAAATTGGAGGTGAGCAAGCGGCCTTCGCATCAATTAGTGACTCATATCTTTCAAATCCTTCTGGAAGAAGTAGTTGGGTACGCCAATGTCACACTGGTGACGAAGCAGGATTTCATGAATGCCACTCAAGTTCTGAATCGAATAGCTGGATGTTCGCTGCAAAGGTAAACAAAATGCAAAACAAATTAAGCTTGCTTGATTGATGCAGCTGCTACGTGCTAATTTCTAAGGTAGTTTAAGTAAATGGGGGGAATTTTTAGTCATTAATTTTTTGCAGAATAAAGTGGATCCACTGAATTGTTCCAATATTTCTGCTGAATACTATTTAATAATTTGCCAGATATTTTTCGGTTACAACATTTTGATTGAATTTATTTGTTGTTATACTTAATTATAATTATTACACCTAATGTTTATTAAAGGAATGTATGACTTTCAGGAAGTACTTAACAAATATTTCCCCAAATGCAGGAAGTATGCATGTTATGACTTATTATGATAGGCTATATGTTGCCTTGAAAAATTCCGCTGTATCACGTTTCATATCAACAACTTCCAAACGAAACATGCACACAATGTATGCAAGAACTAACTAGCTGTCCGGTGTGGTGCAACATATCACTGTATGATCAAATGATGCAATAAATAATGTGTTGCAATTTTTAGAACTTTGATATCTTTCGTAAAGAATGAGTTTACTTGTAAATAATTCTAAATTCTAAAGGTGCAGTTACTATACATTTTCATTGCACATTACTTGAAAGAAGTTATATTTTTCCATGACCTGTCATATATGACATAGACAATAATCTATAAAAGTGTTCATATTCATTCATATTACCCTACGTTAAATCTTTTTGACATTGTAACCTTAACCTAAATGCATACATACTACATGCATGTATAGCGGATATTTTAACACTCATTTCAGTTGCAAAAACTACTCTACCTAAAACCTAGGTTAATTTAATTCGTAAACTTTTCATTTCGTTTTATAACTACCATGGGTTTGCTATTTCTAACCTGTAATATACAATTTCATATGTCATGGTACTATTTTGCCAGAAATATCAAACTTCTTTTTATGTGACAATTCATAAAGTCGATTCCCAGCTTGTAGTTGATGCAGTAAAGCGTGTCAATGCTGGTCTTTTAATATTGCCTTAATTCATTATTACTATAGTTGTCAGCCAGAGACAAATGAAAAATTGATCAATCCTGTTCCACCTGAAACTATGTTAAATCTCGAGGTATGGATGGGTCCAGGATATAACATCCAAGACTGGATACGAAGCGAGAGAATTGAGCATTGCGGGCCTCTAGGGCCTGTTGGAAGGTACCTGCAATATTAAATTTTGTTTGCCAGTGATGGTCTTCTAGCTGATGGCAATTTTCTATATAAAATTTCAGATTGGGTTGGTTTGTGCCAAAGATGTTTGTGAAACAATCTTGGGAAACTCAACGGATAGCTGTAGACCACTGGAGAACTCTACAAAATGAGCAACTTGTGAACATTTTTAATCTCTCGGATGACATTGCCACTATAAAATCCATGACTAAAAGGAAAGACGATAATTATTACTGCAATGTCAAGAATTGCGATCAAGGTTTATATTATCCGAAGAAATGTCTGAACAACGCATCTTGTGCAGTGCTGCTCGCTTCAACACCAGGTTCATATCTAAGTCGAACCTGTTTATAACAATGTATTAAAGTGCTGCTACGGAAAAGAATTTAACCTGATGTTTGTATATTCAGAGGCCTCAAAAGGAATGATTCGAGAGTTGATTGATTCACTGAACCTTCGTGTGAAAGTTGCATGGATTGGGCCTAACCTGGAGCCTTATGTGCGCAATAGAATGCTGAGTGGAAAGCCAGTGCTTTTCTTCAACTGGAAACCCAATGTAGTTTCTGCTACAGAAAACTACACCAATGTTGCATTTCCCCGGTGCGAGGATCTTTCAAACAGCTTCACTTTCCCAAGTAACTGCGCTTTTGAGATCAATCAGCTCTCCAAAGTGGCCTGGAAAGGCCTTAGAGCTGCCGGCCCTGAAGTGGTCCAAGTCGCCAGTGCCATCAGTTTTACTCAGAAACAATATCAGGATCTAACCGACTCTTACAAACAAAAGTAATGCATATTATATGCTTTGATTTCAGAAAGAGTTTGTGCATGAATTTTAATTCACTGTATTGTAAATATTTAACAGTGATGTTAGGGGTGTGGCATGCAGTTGGTTAAAGAATAATGTAAATATGTGGAAGAAATGGATTCCCGTCGATATGCCAAAGAAGATGATTATCTACATTGGAGGCATTTTTCCAATAAGTGGCATAAACTACAGCTCCAGAGGAATAATTCCTGGTGAGGCATTTAAAACTTTATTCATCATAACGTTAACTAATTTTATCATTTGTAGTTGGTCTCGAACCAAAAGGGGCCTATAATAATAAACCACAAACTCGTTTGTTTAATAGTTTGTGTAATTTTTTCATTACGATTATATTTTTTGTATGATATCAAATGCATCAGTGCATTGTCACTTGAAGTTTTATCGACAATGTTTTATTTTTCAGCTACATGCATTTGACCCTGATAATAAGATTAACATTATCAATGTAATTAATATTTGAATTGCTTTTGTTATGCTCACCTGGGGCGAAAATAACATGTGCCAGTTTTATTTTACACCTGCTGAAAAGGAAAAAGTTTGGATATAACTTTCAATGGTGACCCAAATACATGAAATGATATCAAGGAATTATTAAATAAACAACTCGCTATGTTTAGCCTTTCATATTAAGTATGTCATCATGTTCTACGTACAATTAATTATGAGATGTAAAAATCCAACTGCTTATTACGATTTCAGCTGCACAGATGGCAGTAAATGCAATCAACAAAAATGAGACCGTTTTGAAGGATTATAAGTTGGAATTACTGACAGAAGATGGTCAATGCTCGGCTGATCACGTGATGCGCTCTTTCATTCGATATGTCACTAGTAAAAAATTTCCCAAGATGGTTGGCATTCTTGGTTCGCAAATTTCCTCATTTTGCTGATTTGTACATAAGATATATTTTGGTTCAATTATCTTAAATACATATTGTTTTCCATGCAGGTCCTGCATGCACAGATACTGTAGAACCAATTGCAGGGGTTTCTAAACATTACCATGCCATAATCATTAGCTACAGTGCTGAAGGAACTATTTTTTCTAACAACAAAGACTACCCATACTTCTTCAGGACAATATCCTCCAATAAACAATTCAAGTGAAATAAAATTTATTTTATAATGGGGCGAATGCAAAAATCGACTGTCTGCTTTAATTAAGTGATTGGAGGTTCTGCAAGAAGTCTGCCATGTCTATTTTTTACAAATATTTTGCCACCATTTTGAAAGTGGAATCTACTTGTTAAATGTTGCAGTCGATTTTTGCATATATTACCCTCATATACACATTTTGAAATATTATGTTGAACATGGAAGGTTTAATGATTTCCAGGCATGTTTACCTTCCATTGTTTCAACGTCTTGGATGGACTAGAGTGGCCACTTTGACTCAAGATGGAATGAGATACCCAGAATATCTTTCTTTGACTCAAGACTACCTTCAAGTACATGGCATTAACTTCATAGTGAATAGGAAATTTCCTCGTGACCGAGCTTCTCTGAACATGACTCGTGTATATACAACCGTAAATTATAATTTGCATGACTTGGCATCGTTCACTGTTAAAATAATGATGTCTTCGCATTAAAAATAGTATCTTCTGGACTTGAAAGAAAAGCGTGCCAAGATCATAATTGGAGATTTTTACGATGTCACAGCCAGGGCAATATTTTGTGAAGCATTCAAGCAGGTAAGATTAATTAGTGTTCTCCCTAATCGTGCATACATAATAAAAGTTTGCATTTTAATTGGCTGCTTGTTGTTGTAGGGCATGACATCGCATCAAGGCTACACTTGGTTCCTTCCTCGTTGGTTCTCACCTGATTGGTACGACACCGACTTCTATAATAACAGGAAGGACATTGATCATCATACAGTTCCGTGCACCACCCGTGAGATGCTGAGGGCAATTGACGGCTACATGAGCCTTGGTTACGCTTTTTTCAATGATGATGATGAGGTTACCATGGAGGGATTCACAGTTGGGGAGTGGAAACGTCGCTACAGAGAACGACTTCAAGCTGAAAAGGTAGGTACCAAGTACTTCTTAAGATCATAACAAATATATGACATTATAAAAATTAATCGGCGTATTCAATAGACTATCATTACAATCATTTAGATATGTTCGCACTGCATAATGTATATGTGCAACACTTGAGGGGATTGATATAAATCGTAATGATGCTGCAGTTTAAAATTTCTCTCAGTAAAGCATCATATATAAGTAAAGCATACAGTAATTTGATCGTTTTGTTCACATACACGCACTTCTTGATATGTATCTTTAACTGGAAGAAAGTGATCATAGCATAATTCGCATATCTATAATTTCTTAGAAAGAGGGATATGTCGTCGAGAGTGAATATGCAGGATACGCATACGATGCAGTGTGGGTTTATGCATTGGGATTGGATAAATTATTGAAGTATAATCACACATTTGTCGCTTCGTTGCATACGGAGAGAACTACAAGGTTGGTATGCTTTTCTTATTTAAGTGAGTCTATAGCGATAATACGCATTAAAGTATAATTCCGCGTGTTGAAATTTGCGCAAACGGTGTCGGCTCACTTAAATAATGTTTACAATATTTTTATGGTTTGTGGTATGGCATAATATGGTTTCAATTATTGTAATTTGTGAATTCCTAGGAAGTTTGCTGATATAATTAACCAAACGGATTTCCTTGGCGTTTCTGGAAACGTTCGCTTCGTTGGCCCAAGTAGGGTTTCAGTAATCAATATTCTTCAATGGGTTGGCAACCGAACATACATAGTAGGTCGTTACATTCCCAATGCCGAAGAACCTGGAATGCCTGGAAGAATTGATTTCAATGAAACGAAAATTATTTGGATGACACCTGATGGTAGAGTTCCTGATGATGGTCGCGAAGGTAACGAAAGAGCCTGTTTTAATTTTGTAATTTCTTACTGTATGCAGGGAGAGTCTACATGTATTCAAATTTTTCATTTATCATGTACAGCATTTAAGTGATATTACAATTACTGTGCTCTTTCAATTTACAGTCCCAGGCCAATGTGCACTGGAATCCTTCGCAAACCTATTGGGTGTTAACTGTGAAATCGCCATAATAATCGCAAACATTATTGGATTTGGGCTTTTTGCAGTTATTATGTTGTTGTGTGTCATCTTTTTCAAACGAAGGTAACATTGGCAAGCAGACTAGCAAATTAGGGTGATTCGAGGATATAATGTAGGTGTGTTTTATTTTGGTTTGTACTTACATAGATACGAAAGGCGAGTTCGAATGACCGAAAACAGGATGAAGGAGTTGGGTTTGATGACAGCCAATAACATGTTGGCTTTGGACCGCTGGGAAGTTCCAAGAGATTGTGTAGTAATTAACCGAAAAATCGGAGAAGGTGCTTTTGGTACTGTGTATGGAGGTGAAGTCTACTTTGACGAATCAGGATGGGTTGCTGTTGCAGTCAAGACACTGAAGATTGGTTCGTCGGTTGAAGAAAAGGTTTGTTTATGTATATACTATATTCATTTTGCGATTTTAATACAAAACGCCCAAATGCTCGCATTTTTACTAAATTAATATTGTTGTTTTTTTTTTTAATTGTTGTCTAAGCCTTCCAATTTTAACAACTTGGATATTCAGTATTGTAAAAAAAAGCCAATGTCATTCGCTTTTTCCATGACAGCTAGATTTCCTCAGTGAAGCAGAAATGATGAAGCGATTCGACCATCAGAATATAGTGAGCCTTTTGGGTGTTTGCACCAGGGGTGAACCTGTGTACACGATCATGGAATTCATGTTGTATGGTATGTGTGTATACATATACGTATTTAATTTCTAAACTTTGCTGTAATTGCACAATCTCGTATCGTTGTAAAATTTATAACATTTTATAATTTTAGGTGATCTGAAAACTTATTTGCTGGCACGTCGCCATATGGTTAGCGATAAATATTGTGATGATAAAGAAGAAATTTCAGACCGGAGACTGACTTTGATGGCATTGGATATTGCCAGAGGGTTGAGTTACTTGGCTGAAATGAAATACGTTCACAGGTTGGACACTATTATACTGGAAGTTATATATTATATAGTATATGTAATTGAGATAAGCTTTCTGGTTTATTACAGGGACCTTGCATGTCGCAATTGCTTAGTTGACTCCAGCCGTATTGTGAAAATTGCAGACTTTGGAATGACAAGACCCATGTACGATTCCGATTACTATCGGTTCAACAAAAAAGGTATTTCCGGTTGCTGGATTGATCCCTGCTGTGTGCAATATTTAAATGGAGCTTTGTGCCAAGGCATGTTGCCTGTGAGATGGATGGCGCCAGAGAGCCTAGCTGATGGAATTTTCACTCCGGCATCTGACATTTGGAGCTATGGGGTGCTCTTGTACGAGGTCATCACATTTGGCAGCTTTCCGTTTCAGGGGTTATCTAACAATAATGTTCTGGAGCTTGTTAAAGCTGGATACACTTTGAATATACCCAAAGGAAGCGGTGCAGAACTGTAAGTTGCATGTGCATAACTTTTCAGAATTTGTTTTTGCAGTGGAGTCAGATTTTTATATCAGTTTCTTTATATCAGTTGATATTTTATAATGTTTTGCTGCTATGGCAGAAATTTGACTTCATTACTAATAGGCTAGGGACCAGAGGTTTACTTAAAATGTAACTTCACTGCAAAAACATTTCGTTGAGGGAGTCGAGTGGTAGCATTCGCAGTGACATGACAGTACGCGAGTGAGTACCACTGCTGGACCCCAGTCAATTAAACGAAATGTAGCAAATTTCCAAATGTTCATTCCTTAAATCATCTTTTTGGCAATGTTGCAGCGAGGCCCTTTTGAAATTGTGCTGGAATCGTGAACCGTCCCAGCGTCCAACAGCTCTTTCCATTGTTGAAATCCTCGCCAGCAATCCACTACTGCTGGCTCCATGCCTCGACCTGCCATTGGCTAGTGTGGAAATCGAGGGAACTGACTCCCTGGAACTTCAGATGTTGGATCGGGGCAGGAAATACTCGACCACCCCGAAGTTGAACCCTATGAGGAGGCGTTCAGCACAAGCCGACATGATCCTGACAACCGGCCATAATGAGTGCACGCCACTATGTACAATGCCCACCGATGGTCCTTGCATTTGCACGCCATCGGTAACACCTAATGGGCTTTTCAGCGCCAGTAGTGGGGATCTGAAATCGAAACAAGTGTCTTCAAGTCCTTCAAACTTTCGTGTCAGGTATGTGACGTTACAACATAAAGATGACCGGTCAGCATCGAGCGAGTGCATCGGCTCAGCAAAGACTGTTTGCAAAAATGCGGTTACTTCGCTGTAGGTAATGCAATTCCAAGTAATGTCCATTGTTGAGGAAATCTCAGTACATGAATATATCATCAGCGCATCTAGTCAATCTCATGGATTTTATACTTCAGTGAGGTGAAATACCCAACAGCGCTGGAAGATTTAGCATTTTTGCTCAAATGGTTTTTGTAAGGAAATTGTAAAAAAGACAGACAGAGATTAGTTTTTATAATACGTGAAAAACACGTTGAAAATGTTCAAGCAGGAGAACATGACATTGAAGTAAATATATATTGTACAGTATATATTGCCATCGAGCTCTCTAACTTTTTTTAAAAAAGAAATACGCATTGTATTTACCTCGTAAATTACGTATTGTTGTGTTTTCAAAATATGTTGTTGAATCTTTGTTGCATGATGTAAATATATATTTGGTGTTTTAAATAATATAGTTTGTGTTATCAATATATTTGTATATTTTTATTAAGATGATTTTAATTAATAACTTGAACAGTGTGAATCAAATAAGCAATAACATTAAATGTTGAAATGGTATTAGCATCGAAATTAGTAATTGATTCCACAATTTCGCTATATTCACACGCGAGATTATAACAGCAAAAAGTTGTTCAATAACTAAATCAAATGGTATAGGTAGTTCCATAGGTTATATAAATATTGAGGAACATCCCAAATAGAATACATTGCTTGATATATGCAGAATGAATGCAATATATATAAACATAACGTTGAATAGAAATTACAAAAAGTGATTCTGCTACAAGTGCTGTACCTATTTCCCGAAATCGCAGATGTGTTTTAATATACCTACATACAAAGTCGGAATGTTAATCTGTCTCGTTGACATAATCAATAAGATTGATCAAAATTCTCGAGACGCTCTTATATATTCTGACAATCCCTTTGCAAAGAAAGGTGCTATGTGCTATATGTTAATGATACAACAGACGAAGTTCCTGAGCGATATCCAAAACAAGTTACATAGTCTAAACAATATGTATTAATGTAAAATCAATATATATGTATATTTAAAATGATAAAAATGGATATGGGTTTTCAAATGTCCAACATCAAGTACTATTTTATATTTCAGTCACAAGTTGTTTTAAAAGGAATCTATCTATAAAAGCAATTTGCAGGAAATTAACTGTTATATACTATTTTAACAAGTGAAGTTTAAAAACAATTTCAAAAAGACTGGATTAATAGAACTCCAGTGGCAATTTGCAAAAATATACCTGTAATTTAAGGCACATGATTCAGTTTTCAAAGCCATTGACTCAAAAGTCATGTTTATATGTTAAGACGTTTGCATAATGACATTTTTTACTTCTATTGTTTAAGATTCATACTGGTACTACAGAGGGGCCACCGAAAGAAGACAGTTGGGAACGCTGACTTTGAAAATTATCCGTATTTTTAGGAAAATTTGAAAATATTTATAAACATTTTGGTGTGATACTAGCTGACTTTTAATATAGTAATTGGCCAGGTGTAAATTAATGTAGGAAAATGGTGAGGGCAAATTTAAGATAATGGACCATCAATAAATTGTGCAAAAAGCCTCTTTAAAACTTTAATGACGGCCAACCAACACCTTCCCAGATGTTTAAAATATTTCTTCCGTTATTGATGCATGTATGTATTTAGTTTCTAATTTGGGAAAATAATATATAGGCTATTGTAAAGTTCTCGTTCAGTGACATCACTTTGGGCGGGCGAAGGATCTAAAATTTCAAAACAATTGCTGAAGCAATAGTGACCAATCGATAAAAATATGCCGTTCTTTTGGTATGGTTAGATAGCAATTCAGTAGCCTTATTTTTTAAAATAATAAATGCATATGGCATATGGTTAAATAAAAAATGAAATAAAATTGTCATAATAGTTAAAGAGTTTTACGTAAAATTTCAGACTTGTCTAAAATCTTACGCAGATAAATGCCTAATTTTGCTTATTGTTTACATTGTCTGCAGAACATAACAATTCCTCCACACCAACAGAACGTCACACTGTTTATTAATCGGTCATCGTTTTTATACTTTACTTAACAAATGGAGCTATAGTTTTTCAATGCCAAATCACAACACTGCCCATTCTGATCATTGCCTCATCGTCGAAACTCAGAATCGTGAGGGTAGCACTTAATATTTATTAGCATCGAAATTTATATTTTATATCACTTGTTGGGCATCAACGTTAACTCTTTTCCTTCGACCAATACGAGTAGGAGTAATGTACTGCTCCCCGTGATATTCTTGACCAGCAACCACTACGTTTAACTCTTCCAATGACCCATTTTCAGCCGATCCTTGCCATTTCGCCCATGGAGGAGACATGGGTGATGCCAGACCTGGACTGACTGTCACACCACATCCGATGCCTTCGTCTGCATCATTATCCTTTTGTGCGTCAGACTCACTGTACGATGACGATGGTTGTTCATCTTCTGCAAACTGCTCTTGATCGGTCTGTTCTAGATGCAGGCTCGGCATGCTGATGCACACGCTGGTAGTCGTGGTGGTGTTACTCTGCAAGTCGCTGCTTCCTGGCTGTTCCTGGTCCGGTGTGGCCATCTCTGGAGTTGATCTTGTGGCAACTGATGCTGTCGACATAGGGGTTCTTATAAAGCTACCTATACGACGTCTTGGTGGAGTTGCAAGAATTTTGTACGTACGTTCTCCTACTGGGTCATCGTTGTCTTCCGAATTCCCACAAACGTCCAACCAGGTGTACCAACGTCTCTGGCGAGATTGGTGAGTGGACAGAATCGGTTGGGACACGGACTTGCCTTGGTGGGCCTTTGAGGATTGCTCATCAACCTGTTGCTGCTTTTGTTGCTGCTGTTGCTTGAACTGCTGCTTCTGTTGCACTCTAAGCTTTCTTCTTCGTTTGATATCTCTCAACCTTGGTGCGAAAGACCTAGTTCTGCTGCTTTCTGGAACACGGATTCTGTCAACAGCGCTGGCAGACACTGTGGAAGCTGATCTCACAACTCCCAAGTCGAAACTTTTAGACTTCCTCTTGTACGCCAGCTCGATGTCATCACGTGACACGGTTGAACTGATGTCGGTGGAGGAAGTAGCAGCAAGTGGCACGGTGGTGGTGACGGAAGATCCAGAGTCGCTGCGTAGACGATGTTGTAAATTCACTGGCTGTTTCCCTGCACGGTGCTGACCAACACGAACATCCTCTTCCGATGTGATGCCCAAGTTGGCAGCATCCCCTATTGCAGACGGAGCAAGGCTTTCAGACGAGACATCCAACGTCTGAGAGAATGACCTGGAAGTGGAAAAGCCACTAGCAGGAGGCCATCGTCTCATGCGCATAATGTTAATTTTGTCAGCATGCCACCGTGTCGAACATGAAAGTAAGTCGCACACAAGTGAGGATGGGATTTATATGGATGTAAGGGCATTGTTTATCTCAGGTTTCAAGGGCATTTTTTGTAATTGGCAAACTTTTTTAATGCTGCATGGAAACCCAGATTTCAATTGTGGTAATTTCAAGGTAATTTTTGGAAATGAATAAAGCTGGTGCAACTAAATGAAACGTAGGACTCTATAGACATACTTGTGCTGCATATACAATGTATCTCATTAATTAACATAATTTTATTCTTTTCAATGAAGTTATTTTTAAGACTATTCAGCACCATAGATTATTAGACAGCGAGTCCACATCAGCATTTACCTCGTAATTTGTGCTTTTCAATGGCAACAGTTCAATTTTTTTTAATAAGTGGGCCTGGGAGGAGAGGGTTAACATATAGATTTATTTAGTGGACGTCTTTTATAAATTACCCATTGTTAGTAAGGATTGATGCCCAATGTGTTGCTCTCAATCAAACTCTATCTTCCATATAAATTGTTAAGAATCGAAAACTGAAAACGAGTTTTGTATTCCTTATCGCTTTCTATCAGTTATGAATTATGGGGTAGGTTAAAACCGTGAGAAAATATTACATTTTTGTCATTTCCAAGACAAAATAATATCGCATATTCTCATGGTCTAAATCTGCTCCATTTGTAATAAGTGATATGTAAAGTCGGACTTGTTTCATTGACCGACACGAGGGAACAAATTAATGACCAGACGGTCCAAATTGGGGAGGTAATCTTACCCCCTGGTACCTGGAGTTGACGGAGAATGTCGGCTGAAGACTCCAGAGAAAAGCTCGTTGATTTTTGGTCTTGGGGTGGGTGGGTGTCTACTGCCAAGAACCGCAGCACGACTGATCTCGATTTGCAGGGCCTCATCATTGACACTCATTGAACGGCGAACACGGTGTTCACCATGTGATGGACTCGTCCCAAGCCCTTGTGGATGATGTGAAGCTGTCCACGCTGATGTCAAAATAATAAGTAAAATCTTATCCGTCTAAATATTGGCTTTTAACCTTTACTTACTTAGCAAGTTAAGGAAGGAGTTTGATTGTTTATTGACAGAGAATGTAGAAGAGAATTCTGATCCTTCTTCTTCTTCCATTATTTCAGGTAACACCATTTTCTGCTCGTCTTCAGGCACTCTGTATACGAGAATAGAGAATGAAACATTCTTCTTTTGTGCAGTTATTATTAATTATCAGAGGATAATGGAACTTACTGGGCAGATGCAACAGAACCTCTAAACGTTTTCTTCTTGTACATCATTGCTGCTTTTGTGTACGCCAACATTGGATCTGCATCATCAAAGTATTGGTCTTTCATCAGAGGTGGTGTCTTGTAGCACAATGAGTCTACCACCAGGTACGATACCTATGTAAAACAAGTTCAATACCATTTCATATCTGTACTAGACTGTCATAGTAACATCGTTCATTATTATAATGGACTTTAATTTTAGAATGTTTTATTGCAAACACAGGAATTCCAAAAATACATATAAATCAGATGAATATTTGGCATTAATGTTTATTGGTTTTACTAATTGTACATTTGTATTTTATATAGCTGCTGATCGAAATATGCACCATACACTGTGTAGAATTAAATGACAGTATGCTGCGTTCAACAAGGACATGTGACCCTGAACGTTACCAAGGTTACCGTGTTTCCAGATCTAAAATAGTAAGTGGAGCTCTATTTCTATTGGTATGTTGTAGCTCATCCCGCTATTAGTGTACACATGCAGCAACGTTTAGGAGAATAGTATGAATTAATATTGGATTTTCCAAATTCTCATTGGGCTTCACTGCAAAGCCGTGGGATGCTGTGACCAGGCAATGAAGCCAATTGTGCAGCCGTTATGGGCAGTTTTAAAGTTCTGAATATGCTTGCAATTAACAAAGTTAATTTTTATGTAGCCTTACTTTCAAATGTCTATCGATTATCCAGTTCAGTTCAAAGTCTTCATCATCATCACCAAACGGGTTGATGAGGGCTTCTGCTACCTTTGACAATGTGTTGGGTATTTAACATATTTGTGTTAAGCGGTTTCAAAACCTGACTCTCACCTTTAGAAGTCCCATAAAGAAGAAAAACTGGAGTAGTGTGAATATAGGCACGTACAAATCTATCTCCGTTCCCACATATTGTCTACCGATGACACATGCGGCAAAAAACGAATAAGTGGCCAGTGTGACTACCTGTAACATAAAATGCAATTATCTGACTTCATGCATTGTTGACACTTCAATCCCCAGCCTAAAGTGTTAGACAGCCTCCAGAAAATGCTATACTTATGTTGATTGTGATTTGGCAATAAATTGACTCTTAAGAGCACAGATGAATGTTTATTAATATACATTTTTCACGGCTTCAAACATTATTCCTGCTCATTAGAATGAAATTTAAAACATTTCTAGTGATACATATATGTTAATACTAATGCAATCCTGCAATCGAACGTATCGCATTTAATAGCTGCTGTGCTGTATTTTAGGCCAATTTTACAAAATGTGAACATTAAATAACTTACTTGAGTGTAAACAAGGGGAATGCTGACCCAATCATAACTCCAGAGCAATCCACATTTGGATCGATAATCGATAAATTCCTATTCATGAAATATATAAGTAAAATTTGCTTTACTTTAGAACCAACTATATTTATAAGTTGCAAATCTCGTACTATATGCCGCGTTTTATGAGGCTCAAATTTCAAAGTTATGGGCCGATCGATTGTAAAAAAGAATAAATTTAATAAGAGATACGAATATGTATTAATTGTTTCATGTTCGTACATCCCAGTGCAATTTGCAACATAATTATAATAATGTTCGTATGCATCTGAAATTTGGTATACACAACAGTCTCGCAGTACATTTTAATGTATCAATCCGAATTACGCGTTTTAGAGCCCAGATATGGGAGTATCCCCCGATCCTACTTGGGGTAGCTTTATGGGTTGTTTTCACTGCACAGCCCACGTCAAGTGTTATAGATGTCGCATCACTTTCAGCAATGCCCAATAAATATTCTATTTTCAGAATCTCGCATGAAATTTCAAAAACATACCGATGTATAAATAAAACTTAGTACCCAGGAAACCTAGTTTTTTATTTGGCTTGTTTATCGTCAATCGGCCCTTACTTTTGAAATGAGCCTCAAACAAATTGATTGTAAAAGAGTTTTCAAATGTATTTCGCTATAATATACTGTCCCCGTGGCATTTGTGCTGTTTTTGGCTGTCAAATGTACAAGAAATACAATATGTAGATGAAGGTGTATACTGGCATTTTTATAAGTGGAAATTTGTGTGTATTTTATTGTAATCTGGATAATACAGGTGGTGCAGTGTACAGTTTTGGTGCTTCTTGGGAACGGGGATAATGTCCATATTATGGCACAAAATGCACTTTTTATTCATTTAATTGCACACAACGGGAATGATTTAGAACAAGATTCGATGTAATATATGCTTCTGTAAAATTATATGATGTAAACAATGTAAAAAAAAATAGTGAAACCACATGCCATTATGGCCACTGTATGGGGTCCCTTTATAATTTTTAACGTAGTAAGAATGTCTTGCCTATACGTATGGTTGTTGGCACTTTTGCATGTTGCAGCACATCGTGCAAATCTGCATGCAAAATTGGAAGCAGCATCATGTAGTGTTTGTGCCCATTATTGCGCCCCATATGGAAAAATTTAAATTATATTGATAGTCAAGGGTGCTAATACTTTTTATTTGAATTGTGCACAGCCCCAAAAGACAGTTAATAACATTGGAAGCATCTATACCACTTAAGTTGAGATATTTAATTATACATAGACCTTTTCAAGCATATATATTTATGGTTTTCCAATGAAAATGTGGATGTATTTCAGATGACTTGTGAATTTACGGATTAGTTTACTTATAAGTATGTATAAAAAACTAATGATAGTCGTTCAAGTGTGTTTTAGTTATGTAACATAGGTACTTGCCTCCATTATCAATTTCAGGCCCTGAGAGTCTGGGATGAGTTTGTTCTTGCGAGCTTCTTTCACAAGGCTTGTGAACCATGTGCAAGGAATCCAGTATGTATTAAATTCCGACGATGGCACAGATTGGTAAATTTCCAATTCGGATTTGTTCATAAAACCTATACATGTTATTTATTTCAAACATATTTGAATTAGAACCCGTTTATATCGTACGTAGCCCTATGCATACTATGAAACTCGCCTCCTTCTACAAGATGTTGCAAAGTTGGAAATCTTTTCTTCACTGCCATGCTTACGGACCTCAGAACCAGTATGAGACTGAGGTTTAGGTATCGAACAAGTGTCCTCCTTAATATACGGTCTTGTTCATCGTTACCAGACACATAAAGAGCGATACAATGGGCGATCCTAATGATCCAAAAACAATTTACTGAACAAGCAAGGGATTGCCAATGCACTGTTACAAGCAATTTTTGAAATGTACATGCAACCAAAATTCGTGTAGTTAATCATTATGCCCGCCACCATGCAACTGAAATTAAGCAAGATAGTGTAAGCATAAATATGTACGCAGAAATTACAATCAGTCCATTATTTATATCTGCAAGCACTTATTTAGTTTTATAGGATATGACAATAATATTCTCAGGTAAAAACTTTAAAAAGAATAATAAGCGTGAATGAGTTTTAAGATGTTTTAAACTAAAGGTTGTGTGCTATATTGCGGAAGAATCTTTAAAACAAGGTGTTTGAAAATAATTTTTTATGTTTATGTAGGTATACTTATTAAATTTATTTCGAAATGGTGGATTTTGACTCACGTACTTGTTGGGCCAAGGAATAGCCGAATATTGTTCCCAAAATCTTTCTGCTACAAACAACACGTAGAATCCTATAATGAATGATATGGGAATCATAGAAAGCACCATGTTGCAGTGAAAAGCCATCTTCTCGAAGATTCTTCACATGGTGGCGGGCAAAGGGCAACAGACAAATTGGCAATCATTCCACAAATGGACCCAGAACAAGAAACAAAACATGCCGTATGGCTTTGATACAATGTCATCATGCACTAGGTATTTTCTAGCGAGCTAGAAACAATAAATGGTTATTGTGTATTTATTCATGTAGCTAGACTATTTATGGATGTCATTCATTCATTCACTTCTGTTAATTGATTATTTGCACAGTGACGACAAGCAAATTGAAGATGTCTTCATTGCGACTTACTTATCCGGCCATGGGATGGCAAGGAACTAAAATACCAAAGAGTATACATGTTTTAATTTATCTTGATGCACTCATTTATGCAAAACATATTGTTTCCATGCAACAATTTATTGATGTTTCCTGCATTATAATTGCAGTGTATCTTCATTAGACTGTATAGTGAATTATGTTTGTTCTTATATTTTTCTAAAAATGCAATACTGTACAGGTCTTCCCTTTCATGGTACATAGTAGGCTGAAATATGCAATATATATACTGCATATGACTATCTAATATGGCATATAATGCTTTATTCACAGCTTTGCATGTATAATAAGACAATGCAAAGGATAGTGTATGCACATTTATTCTAAATGTTATATCTAAAACCGCTTCACTGCATAGCTTTGTTGATTGTACCATGCAGAGAAAACATCCAAAGGGCAGCAATAAATATTTTTTTGCCTATGTGTTTGCTGTCTAAATGTATGTTTGCAGCAACATATATGTAAATTCATAACAATAATTACTTCGTAAATTCAGTGTGATAACTAGTCTTCACCATTAATATGAGTGTGTATGTCATTGAATATTCAATGGTCACGTGATGTAACCAATGGAAGTTCCATTGCTTAATCTTGTGCAGTATATTTTGCATATTCCAACAGTCACGGCGAATATGACGTCACCCAATTACTGCAATGGGTAAAATTAATTTTTGCTCAACAATGACTAAGGTCGGAGCAGGTACTAATTAGCGTTGATTGGTTTTTGGGATACACTGTCCAAGCAACTATATAAGTTGCTGCCAAAAGGCTGTCAACATGCTGTCAACACTTTTAATAACAGGCACCTGTTCTTTTTAATTCTTAAGATGAATACTCCCACATAGTTTGAAATAGTACTACGTGGAAATTAGTGGACCAATGAACTGGAAATAACATGTTTCGCTTTGTAATAAGTTGCATCACAAGATTTGCATATTACCTGCTGCCACCATCGTGTCACCACCAAGGTCACATACATGCCAACCACGAACGATAAAGGGTAGTTGGTGAGGAAAGTGTCGAAGTACTTCACCAGGCGCTCGAAGTCCCTATGTAGGGGTGCCAACAAACCGAGGCAAGTGTGTACAAAAACTCAAACGAAAATATATTCTCTCTTGCATTCAACTTATCACTAAAAGAATCTAAGTTTTTCGTTAGCCGTTTTAACAGAAAGTGAGTTGTAAAATTCGCGAAACTGACAGTTTGTCTTGTGTCTGTTTTATTTTGAGCATGTAGTGCGTAGTTGTTGTAGTTGTTGTCATTCCACATGACCTTATAGTACATAAACCCCACAATTTGTTCATGTACAAACAGAGAAAGATTGACAATCGGGTAAAATTCTCTTGAAAATTTGCTAAGAGCCTGTTTTAAGACATGCTCCCGGGAACTATGACGTCACTGAAGACTATGTAACCTTGGTTAAAATTTGGCTTCTTCGTCATGACATCTGCATGCGTCCTTAGTAAGCTGCCTTTTATATATACCATATATACTTGTACCATGTTTTTTGCTTGTCAAATGACCAAGATTAATTACTTTACATATGTTGGGTCATTAAGAATGATGAAGTTATTCTGAGTTAGCCGGCTTCTATGTTGTATACATGCATCACAACTACAGTAAATGTAACACTTTTCTCAACTTCTCTGTTCATTTTGAGGTTTTGCTAATGAGGCTATTTGAGGAGTTCACATGCATAAAAATCTAGAATTTGGCAGAAAATGGCACTAAAGCAGTTTGATTTGTACGTATATATTGCTGTGCAAGCCGAATAATGATTTCTGGCTAGATCCCAAGCACCTGGAAGCATTCACTCGTGAAAGAATTTTGTAGAAATAACTTCTAGGAATTTTTGGCGACGATTACTTGTCGCCTTGTGCCTCTGAAGCGACTTTTGATATTTTGCTTGTTTTTAGATAAGCAAACTCTTTTGGTTCGGTCATAGCTAAAATCGGGAGGAGGTAGCCACAAATGGCAATAAAGGAGTATATATATACTGCCATATAGGTTAGATTTAGCAGTTTGAGGTATAGGTAATGAATAGCTTTTGGCAACATTCGGCATTCTTCTATCGAAACCAACGAGCGTTGTACCATGGTGATACTTTCACTAATGATGTTGTTTAACTATTCTTCTGATATGTTTTCTTGTGTTGTGTCTAAGCAGAAATACGCGATTTTTTACTAGCGTTTGGGGAAATAAATGTCACAGTATCCGAAAGTGGAAAGCACTCTTGACCCATTAGTTATTTCATGCTGCAGAGTAGTATAGCAAAAGTTGGGAATTCAAAATTTAAGGTCGCATCCGAAATAGACTGGATGTTGTTGAGTTTTTTTCAACTGTGTTTTTTCCATGTTTGTGACTTTGGCTCATGGTTAGATTGTCGCCATGAGTTAAAGACTCCAGACAGTGGTGTCCGTTTGAAATATCGAATTTCTTTCTGGAAGGACAAATTTCATGATAATAGTACGGCCCTTCACTTCAAGTAAACTAACATTTGTGAGATTATTCTGGCTAAGAATGGTGGTTGTTTTTATATGGGACAGCATTGAAATTCGTGGCCATGGAATAGTAACAGCTATTGCCCCTATAATGCACATGCTGTTTTTGTCACATAGCCAGCGCAGCATTTCTAACTTGGGCCCAGTAAGGTAAAACGTGATATTTTCATCTGAGTTACAGAAATTGCATTTCGAAAAAGAAACATTTTATTCTTTAGCCATATGGGAAAAGTAAGGGTATTAACAACACATCATTATTAATAGAAAAGTTAAGCAGAGGGTTATTTAAGAATTGAACACTTTCAATTACTCCAGTAACTAAGTAAGTTTTATGAACATGTAGTAGTCTAAACCAATTTGTGAGCTAGTTCATTTTCTTACAGATTTAGACACTTGAAGGTTGTACGTATTTCTGCCACCAGGGAAGTAATTTTTTAACATTGTACTGCATGCGTGCTGTAGAAACGTATATCTGAGAGCAATGTGTGATGCTGACAAGCCACACTGCTGGGTTGCTTCTTCCTATTTGTTCGCAAAAACTATCCTCCAATATTTTGACTATCAAGTAACTGTTTTAATGTGGCCCCCTTTTTATTATCCATGTAATGGTGGGTGTTACAAACTTTCAGGGTACATTCTCTGCTTAAAAACGAAAAAGTTCCTATAGGGTGCTAGGTAATCTTGCACATTCATTTTACCTCCCATTTTCAGCAGTTATAACTGCCACAAAGAAAAGTTATCGCTTTATATATTGCCTTGGCCAAGTGCCCTAATGTTCAATCAGCGTGCTGCCATTGCCATTGGGACCTCCTGTGGCACTGAACACGTATCAAGGGCATAGAAAAAACCCCTCCCAAGGCTAGTATGTTGAATGCCGGTCAGGGTTTTCCAGCATTTGAAAAACGATACCATTAATAATGTATTCAACGTGAATACCACTATGTTCATGAAATTTCACACTGTTTATCGGGTTATAAAAATGAAATGGTTTCACAAAAATATCGCTCTTGATTGCCAGGTAATTTAACTATTGTATTTTATACCTTTAGTTGAATCATTCCCAGAATTATTTTGCTGCATTTACAATTCATTATAATTGAGTGTTCTACTTGTCACTAAGTTTTTCTACTTATTCCTTTCATGAGACATCTCTCTCATTGTGGATAATGAAGGCTCTCTCTTTACCTGCAACATTTATACTATTCAAGGTATACTTCTTATGTCCATATGTTGCCAGTTTTTCCTTATCTTTTTTGTTGCCTTTCTCATTTTCCATTTCCATCGTTTGGCATTTTTGTTGCCAAATTGGCAATTGCCCAATACTCTTTTTCACTCTATCGTTTGAGACGCAAACGGAAATTTGTCTTTAAAAGAGATGCAATAGCGACATTTCCTGCATTGGCATTTCAATCGAGGCGCTTTATGTTTCGAGTATGTCTCTGCAGATGTATTGAAGAGCCATTTATGTTGCATTGACTGCAAAGTAATAGGCCACTTATACAGTTCTCTTTCTTTCTTTCTTTGTCGTTGTTTTTTGCCAACAGCCGAAGACTATGTTGGCCTTTGGGAGCATTTCTGGCGTCGGCGGTCGCAAAGTTGCTCCTATAAATGTGACGTCTGATGGCCGGAAATAGCCATCATGACACTGAGATTTTTTAACCCAGCATTTGCATGTGCTGTATAGGTATGCCTATGTATGTTGACATCTCCCAACTGCTTCTTAAACAATTCATGCGTCAAATACATTTTCTTGCGACATTGGCGGAATAACGTACATAAGTTACAAGTATATACTCGTATACACTTTCCAAATTGCTGTCGTAATTTCTTTCTGTCACATTGTATAAGATTTTATGGTAATGGCGTGAGAGTGCTTTATTTCATTATCCACTTTACTGGAGCAATAATAATAAGAGGAAATGTAATAAATGTATGTGTAACCTAAAGTATATTCATTATCGTCATCTTATATGTGGGTGTTTCTAAAGACACATTGTGCAAAGTTAACAATGCATTTGTTTCAATTTTGCATCGTAATATTGTAAATAGCCGACTGTTCTGCTTGGACAATATCCTTAAGATAAAGAAGCAAATTTCCTTACATATTGTTCAAGGTTATGACATCTAATGAAGGAAGCACTAAATGTTGTAACGTGTCACAGCAGTTCAAGTAGCCTATATGTCAGAAATCTATATATTCGCGTGTACTGTATGTATATATTACCAAATCATAATAATGAAGGAATTTTCGATTATAATAGACCTAAGTAATTTCGAATTGTATAGTAGGTTATACAATTTTGCTTGTTTGTCAGATTGTCTAAAAAAATATTAATTCGGAAAAGATAAAATTGAGTTTTCCACGTACTATAAGCGTCATAGACACCATTGAATGAAAAGAAAAATAATTCCTAAATAAATGTCTCCATTTTATCATTTACAGTATCCATGCAGACTTAAATTATAAGCAATTTGATTATATGTGAGTTAGTATAATAAAGCAATTATACGAATATAGACACAATATATAAACTTCTAATATGTTCGTCCAAACAAAATGATATTGCTGCTGGAAGTACTATATGCACATTTGCACAATATTCTCAACTTGGCACATGGCTGTGAACAAAGTTCCATATAGTACAACCTAACGGTATTTAGAACAAGACAAATATGTTTTACTATCCATTCTGCAATAGTTTATTTTGGACTAACAAAAACTCGTTGCATTGTATAGACTACTTCCGAGTCTTAAATAGATGATATGGTGAGCAAGCTGTAACAACAAAAAGCGCATAACTATAGGTTACCTACCTTCTTTGGTCCCCGTTTAGCAAACATCGGTACACGATGCTGAGAGCAGCGAAAGCCACGCTGAACCACACAAGTTCCCTATACACTAATTTATACACACTGCCTTTCCATTTGAAAAGCAGCCTTGTGAACCCTCCTGAAGATGAAGATGCAACATCGTATTGGTAACTGACAGTCATGGCTGTTCCTAGTTAGTTGATACCAGCCAACAAACGTACAGTATGGGATCACCACATCTCCTGCTAGTATAGTCAGCCACCAGTTATGTCGCTTATTATACTTGCGAATTTTCCTACTTCACTACTTGATTGGTGGCTTGTCTGTGGCGACTGCCAGCAGGTGAGACTGTGACACTCGGCGAAGACAACATGGCACCCAGTGACGTCACATGAGTTCCAGACCAGTATTTATAGGGTTTAATGAGCACCAATTTAAAGATGAAGACCGATCGGGAGCTGCTGAAGGTCTGTGGTCTCTCTGTGACGTGGTGGGCTGCCGAATAGACCGCTCGCTGCCCTGGGAATGATATAAATATATCGGCTACGAAAGCTGTAGGCGAGCTGAAGAACAACCTGCGCTCCAGTGATTGGCAACTTATCCAAAAGTTGCCCAGATAATTAATGGTCGCCATGTCTGATGTAGGTGACAATTGTAAAATAATACTAGTGCTAATCTGAACCAAACTCTCAAATCGTGCTTTGCCTTATATATCATATACACACAATACCATCGAGAATGCGGTGTTACAATATCCAACAATGGCGTTACTTGACAAGCACGTTCACTATACACCTCATCAGGTGTATTTGTATTTGTTACATTTTTTAATAATCACATTGAGCAAACTGTGTTATGTATGGTGATAAGCAAATTTTTATTTTGGTCATTTATGCTAATGTGCCACCTGGCACTGAGGTGTTTCATATTTATATGGACATTGTGAAATGCGGTTGTAAGTCGTTTTTTATGTTTGTGTGAAATTGTGTATTTATTTAACAAAACATACATGCACTTTCAAGTGCTATAATGTGAGTTGAACTTGTCACAAAACAACAACCAAGAATTGTAATAAAAATAAGTAAAATCAGCGGAAACTTTCTGTTTCTTATTTATCCGGACAATGACAAAATTTTACATATAGCGTCAAATATAGCCCCATTATGCTGTATTGTGTTATATACTATGTTGGGTATTGATGTAATTAATGAGGTTTTGCATGAATTCAGTTTCATCCGTAACCCCAGCATCACATTAGGTATGCTTAAGCTCGGCAACAGAGTTAAATTGTCGTCCGCCACTGTAAACAGCACGAGCCATCATTCCCCACAGGTTTTTCATTAGTTTGAGGTCTGGACTGCGCGCTGACCACTTCGTTACAGTGATCATGTAAATTCTTCTTGAACCACGTGGCTTTGCATGGGCCCAATAAAGGCTTTGTTTTGTTGTGAGTGGTAAGAGGTGGTCTGCACAGCTTTTTCTTGTACCTCAATGTTGATGTCCTCTTCAGAGCTCATCACACACTAGTGCTAACACATGGTAAATCCAATGCCCTCTTGGTACAACTTGTAGAGGCCTTCATATCGGAACAAAACGTTGCAATTCTCTTGCATTCACGTGTCGACAACTTTGGTTTTGCTCCTCTATTCTGGTTTTGATGGCCTTTTCATGTTTGACTTTGCAAATAGCCTCCAACAGTTGATTTTGGCCTGGGTACAGCTGCAGCAATGGATGTAATTGACATTACTTTTGACTTCAGAGCATCAATTTGCTCTTCCTCATATTCTGAGAAGTCTTTACCTCCGTCCGTTTTGCATGCAGCAAACTTTGCAATATTCTGTGGTGTGGTGTTTCTACACATCACATTTGAATGTTTTGCAATTATTGATTTATTCCTTGGACTATAATTTATGAAAAATTGTGTCTGTCCTTATAATTATATGAAAAGGAATGTTTCCACTTATTTTACTTCTTTATTTATCACAATTCTAAGTTGAGGTTTTGTGCATGTATGTTTTGCTAAATAAATACACAATGCCACACAAACATAATAAACGACTTGGTGTAAGATCACGTTTTGCTAATTAACAGTGTTTGGTACACAATATGCTGCTTCCGGTGATGCATTAATCATGTAGAACCGACTTTTTGTCATATTTCTCAAATTAATTGCGCATATATTAACTACCACTTCAATTTGATTCAAAATTTCATGTGCGATTCAAAATTAAGGTATAATTCCATGTGTTATTTCTCATTGGGATCGGATAATTTTATTTGACCCTGTCTGTTCTCCTTTAATTTATATTTTTAAATAAGAAACTGCTAATATACTTTCGGGCTGTATAATAACAAAGAGTGGATAAATGTCGACTTTTGCCGCCATCTTGGCCGTCTGATGCTGTCTTTAATTAGATATTACTACGCAATAACTAATTTAAGACATCATTCAAATAATAAATTGTGTTAAGAGAGATCATATACATTTATTGTAAACAATATGAATGATTTTGTAATGCCAAAAGATGGCGCAGCCAATTAGAATTCATTCGTGCATTGGCCACACACTACGCGTAATAAGAGAATGTGGTGCAGCGCCATCTGTTGAGCAGCAGGAATACCATAATAAACTTGCCTTGCTGTTGCGTTGCGTAGCTGGACAAATCAAAGTGAGCTGCAATGGCGGAAGTAATACGAATCAAGCGTCGTTTAGATTTGGACCCTGCAGACGCAATTATTTTATCATCTAAACGAGCACGTCTGTCTGAAGAGGCGTCTGTTGAAGATGCAACATCGTTCAGTAAAATACTAAAATATGCCGGCACCGTTACTACACAGGTACATACCATAGTCTGCATTACATGATTACATTTTCATTGATCGTCGTCTGCTCCATGTCTCATGTTATAGGATGATCCTGTTGGGGACCTATTGTCAAAGGCATTAAAGACTTCTAAGTCAGCGTCAAAGTTTACAGGTGCAAGGCATAAACAGCGTCCCATTGAATTTTTGAAAGAAAAGTTACGAGATGATGCCAAAAACTGGAGCAAAGAAATGAGGTACTCGCTTGTGAGCACACAGAGAGGGCTAAATATCTCTCAGGAGAAATCATCTACTGAAGCTGATGATGATCTACAAGCTGAAACTAAACAGTTGTTTAAACTTTATGATGTCGTAAACGAGGATGAAATTGTGAAGATTCCAACTGTTGAAGTTGAAGTGGTATGGTAGTTGCATAATTAAATATTTGTTGCTATATAAATTTATGTACGTTTAACACCAAATAAATGGAAAAAACATTTTTATTAGCCTGTTCAAGGAATTACATGCAATGGTGTTCCTATGACCCGCCATCAAGTACAAGAGGAAGGTGCAGATTCTGAAGCAAAATTTGTGTACGATTTATACTATATTGAAGGAAAGGAATTGGATGAAAACCTAACTCAAGATCAAATTCTCAGGTGAGAATTAGTTTAAATAAAGTGACCTTTTTTTGTCTAATGTACGTATACTATACATATATACATTATTTTCAATGAAATTTAGCATTGCCCCTATTCCCATTGAGGAAATGTATTACCGAGAAAATGAAGGCAGCGATGATGATAGCATATGTGAAGATGAGGATGACAGTAATGATGAAAATAATTGGAGGAATGATTATCCTGAGGAGAATTCTGATTTCGAAAAAGGTTATTATATTTATTCTCACTGCCAATTGGTAGGTATATGAATAACAACAGGGTGTGCAATTATTTCATGTAAGTTTGTATTTCCTATTTAGAAATGGATTATTATGGCAACTATGAAGATGAAGAATTCATTCATCGTTTTGTTGGGTGTGGAATAGGTGTGCAGTTTTCTGTTTTGGTTGTGTTTGGCACGTTTGAGATAATCTGCAAGAAATTATCCGAACATTGATCTGCACATGAAGTAAAGTTTATAAAGATTAATTATTGACCCATTTCAGATGGTGACCAGGAAAGAGATGATGATGAGGATTTAATTTCATCAAAAGCATTCGATAAGGATGTATATAATAATGGATTTGCGTATGCAAAATTTAAAGCAACTGTTCTGAAACCTGATTGCTCTAATAGTGATGACGACGATGATGATTAAATAACTCAATAAGTTACTTATATGTAAATCTGAGCACTTGTTTGTGTATATCTTATTGCATTTCACCTATCACTTGTGTTGATTCTAATATTTTGTAAAATATTTTACAGTGCTACTGTGTAGCATGCAAATTATGTTCATTTCAGATAAACTATTAAACTTTTTAACGGTTCTGTTCATAACACCACAACTGATTTATAGAAAGTGTACTCTTGTAATAAATTACTGTTTGACATAGAGTGTTGCTTGTTTATTTGTATCATGAGAAACCGTTCATATGCTTACATATGTTATATTAGCATAAATATATTTGAGGGGTAAATGAATGATGAGTAGCAATCGTTCAAATAAACTGCTTACTCAATGTAAGCAGTTACATTTTATAGCCTACAGTATAGTCATGGCTATTAGGGACGTTGTATACTGCTTTGAGCGAATACAGAAAGATCTGGGTTATAGTAATCTACAAAACAATAATGATACGGAGAGATAAGGGTATAGAATTCAACACGTACTGACATTTGCACTGGAAGATAGATATTGCATCGTGGCTGTCATATTGTTGCCGTTCAGTACTTCCGTCATTACATTTTAAAGAATATTTCTCCGCTACAAATGACACATTGGTATTCTGATAAACTTTCATCCAGTTCGATGAGCCTAAACTCGATATTTAAATCACTGCTTGGTGAGTGTTGCTCGTTCATTGTCTGTTGAATATGTAGCCACATTTGTACAACAAATGTATATACGTAGATGAAGCAACTTACCACCGACTTGCTGGACCAAACCGAGACATTATTATGCGGTTGTGCGACTTCATTTGTAATGGTAATGTAAAGTGAGTGCATATATTTGTACCATATTCCAGTTATTATTGCAAGATATCTAGCAAGTAAACCTTGACATTAGGCCCAATTTTGCTTTGGAAAACCTCAAGGAGACTCTCTACTCGCCTGACACGCAAGTTGTCCTCCAATCACTTCAAGTGACTCTCTCCCTTGTGATCGATGTACATATATAATAAATAACAGTAAATCTAATTCCAAATAAAATTTTCAGATCTTACAGGCATGGGTGAATAACTGTGGCACTGTGATTCACAAAGAAGTGGCCTCCAAAGCATTCATGGAGGAACTAACAAATATTCTTAGAGTTAGTTTCCATCTTCAATTTTGAGTACCATTTTTTGCTGCATATGTGATTTTACCAGGCTTAATTGTTTACCACAATTCTATTCTAAATGTGCTACTGGTAAACTATTTTTATTGTTAAACTATAGGCCCCTCAGTTTGCATCAGAAAGCTAGTAGTATATCAAACAAATCAAAAGAATGGGAGCAAATGCGTAAAGTGCAGGTCACACTTTTATGTGAAGCTACAGACATTTCAAAATCGTAAATTAACAGGGCACCATGAATCAGGATGTGCGCAACAGAATTCTTGGCATGTTGCAGTCATGGGAGTACATGTTCCACCATGAACCATGCTACCGTGCCGTGCATGAAGCAGTTGAACGCATTAAGAACCAAGGTTACACATTTCCAGAGCTGAAGGATGAAGATGTCTTGTTCACAGTCGATCAGGATTACAGGAATGTTACACTTGCCCATCAGGTACATCAAGCTTTATGGGTTTATAACACAACTTTTCATTAGATATTAGATATTAGATCATTTCATTTGTGTTTTCTGTCATATTTTCCCAAAGGTATTGTCAAAGAATTGGAAGGAGGCTGCAGCTTCTAACCTTGTCAGTGCAGTGCACCCAAGGGTATGCATGCTTTCCTTATACATATTACTTACCATTTCTGTTGAAGGGAGTCTTATAACAATAACCAAATGATCGAAATGCATTGTTCTTTCGTACTCAGTTCTGTTAAACCATGTCATCCCATTCAGTCTCCCCACATTTACCATTCTCTTGCATTTCCTATGCATTCCAATTAATTTTAATCCTTAACTCACAAGATATTCTCCTTAAGGTACTATCTCGCCCACATACACAGTGGGAATCGACCAGTACCAGAGAAAAGACAGTACATGCATGTTTCGGCCTTATGGGCCTCGTCAGCTGTCTGTTAAGCCCAATGTGTTTAGACAGTTAGTTGAATAGTTGGGTGGAAATAGTATAGGAGTGGGGCCCTCTTTGTGCTATGGCTGCTCCTCCTAACTATTCAATTCTTAAGATTTCCTATGCACTTATCTATCCACTTATACATGCAGAGTGAAAGCTCGCAAAACCAGGTGCAGTGCAAGCCAAATACGCAAGACCATGTGCATTACAAGCCAGATACTCAAGAACAGGTGCATTACGAGCCAAATTCTAACGAGGAACTACTGGCATTAAGAGATAAGGTATTTAAGAAAACTATGTTAGTGTCCCATAAACAAATCAAAATAGCGAGTTTTGCAGGAAAGCATCAGAGAACAATCTTATAGGATATTTAGCTGATGGTTATGTAGATGAAAACCCGTCATCGCGGTAACATTGAGCTGTTTAATTTGTTCTTTTGGTAGGTTTCGTGTTCAATATGTATGGAAAATGACAAAGATTCTGCGCTGGTGCCTTGTGGACATCAATTTTGTAGATCTTGTATTGACGCCATGAAGGTTCGCGCAGTGAAAAGTCCTTTTCAATGTCCAGTATGCAAAACTGCTGTGCAAAGTACAATTCGTGTATATTTGTAAACAAATACATACATTACATAGTCCTATTCATTTTATGAGTAATTACGTATATAAAGTAAATAAAAAAATTCCTAACTGTTTACAATACGTATTTCAATTGTGGAAATATTTACCAGTGAAATTAAATCATTGTTATTCAGATATTTCTCAGCATAAATAAAACCTAAAACATATTGCAATAGAAAATTAAGTGTGTTTACATAAATGGAAAACTTATCGCTGTTTAAAAAAGGGATTTACTGAAGATCACTATCGTTGCTGTGCACGTGAGAACCCTCCCACTATAACCACCAAATAAGGTGTGTGACTCATTTATTAGCAACGATAAGTTGCGTAAGAGATAAAGGTATTTAAATGTAACTATACAGACTTTAGGCTATAGATCTGGAAGAGCTTATAATTATAATGTGAATTGTGTATGTCCTCATCAACAACACTATTCTGTTGCCATCTGTCAGTATTATTTTATACAAACAATAGTTTGTTCATTAATTTTCAATGAGTTCTCTGGTTGTATCGATTTTATCGAAATCAGAATTGAGATTTGAATTGCTACTTGGTGAGTCTATGTTTTACTGTTATAGTATGTAAATATATAACCGGTTTGTCATATATAACACATATAGCCTATAATAGCAGAGGCCACTTTCCATCAACTTCTGGAACCAAGGTGGGACGTTAACCTTCAACTATGCGACTTGATTTGTGAAGGCTGTATTCAGTAAGTGAAACCATAATAATGATAAGCTAATACATATTTTAATTACAAGTTGTATTCTAAGATATTTGTGTATCATACAAAGTTAACGTTGACTTATTTATTTAGTCCAAAATTTGCGTTGGAAAACATAAACAAGACTCTGCTCTCAGACGATGCACATGTTGTCCTCCTCTCGATTCAAGTTAATTAAGTCACTTAATTGCAGTGTAGCCTGTAATATTTTTGTCCAGATAACCTCTTTATCTAGGTCTTGGAGTCATGGGTGAAGAACTGCGGTGATGTGATCCACAAAGAAGTGGTCTCTAAATCATTTATAGATGCACTAATAAACCTACTGAAAGTTAGTTTTGAACTTTACTCTTATAAATCCAATTGCCATTGGTACTCTCCCAGATATATTAATTATACATAAGTATACATGTCTATATGTGCAGATTTTTATGCTATATTCATTCCATTGTCACAGAGCACCAATAATGAAAACGTGTGCAGCTACATTATTAGCATATTATCATATATGTTGAAGACATGGACATGTGAGTTCCGTGATGAAGTCCTGTGCCATGCTATGCAGGATGCAGTTGACCACATCAAAAGCATGGGTTATAATTTCCCTGGACTGAAGGATGATGATATCATGATCACAGTTAATCAAGAGGTTTGTGAGAGCCTAAATAAATGTCAGGGATCAAGACCTTGAAATGTTTGATGATAATTTCGGATTAGATTTGAAAGACTTTAATACATGTAAATCGATCACGATATCGATATTTACGTCGCTCAGTATGAAATTCGGTTGTTAGGATACTCGTATAATAATAATAGTTCTTTTTTATGACAGGCATCGCCAGATATGAGTGATATGGATGAAGATCTGCAAGTTGCCATTGCCCTCTCCATAAGTGAAATCACTCTTGGTGACGATGGTAAAACCGAGGCACACTATTAATTTTACTTGACATGTTCACAATATGCACCTGGCCTTCTGTTGATTTTGATTTCAGATAAATCAATAGCAGCAACAAGCAACTCTACTGCTGAATTACCTACAGTGGTATGCATTGTTTATTCATATTAATCCATTCTTGATACGTATTACTGCTATTAAAACGTAAGTCATGCGGATCGAATCATTTCAGCTGCAACAAAGCTGTCAATACAATTATATTATCCGGCCATATTGCATAGGTATCATTGCGTGAGTTGAAATGTATTTATATTACATAGATACTGTATTGGAATTACAGGTTATTCCAGAAGTGGAGGAGGAGGAGGTGGAGGACGAAGATGAAGTACAGCTTGCCATTGCTATTTCCAACAGCACAATTATTACAACAGAAGAGGCTAGTAGTTATCTGTATACGCTTTATTTATGTTTGCTTATATCGTATCTTACAATAATATTGTTCGGAATTTTGGACATCATTGTGTTGATGACTCATGCATCCACTCTTGCTGTTATTAATTCCATGCACAGTGTAAAGCCACCGAAATACAGGAACTTCGGAAGAAAATTGTAGAAGGAGAAGAGAAACTGCAATCAATAAGGCATAAGGTATATACATGGCTGCAATACATTTGTCTCATGATGAGAACAAAACTGTTTCATAATTATCCCATCATTGAAATCGTCTCCTAAATTGTCTTTAATGAAATTTTGTATCATTTACATTTAAATAATTTCATTCTGGATGCGACTATACATGGTGGTCCAAGTGGCAAAGTAGTGTAGGAAATTGTTTTAATCCTTATTAGATAGTGCAGTGAGGCAATGCAATGAAGGTGTGGTTGTACTTGCAACTAGATTTGAATTTGTAAACTTTACACATATAGGTTGTGTGCGCAGTTTGCATGGAAAAGGAGAAAGATAATGCTCTTGTGCCTTGCGGACACCAATTTTGTAGAGATTGCATTGATGCCATGAAATATGTCGCAGCTGCAGATGGTACAACTATGAAATGTCCTATTTGCAATAAGCTTTCAACATCTGAAATTCGAATATATTTGTAAAAACAGAAATAATTATAAGGCCCGGCCCGGCCATGTACTTTCAACACTACCTTGCATAAAATATGCTCAATGATATTGTGATATAAATTAACACGCTAACAGCTGCAATTTGTTGTATTTTGTATGAAAATATGCTTGTGATATCAACTGTTAATTGTTTTGACTCAAAGTAAAAGAAGTAGTTTGATTCCTTTTGTTCATTTTTTATATTCCCGACGTCTTCGGCGAAAGAACAAAAGTACTTGGTTTGAAATTCGCGGGACTTCAGGCAGTGTTGCCGCCAATTGCTATATACAGTGTTTGATACTACATTCCTCGCAACCCGACCCTGCCTTGTTTATTGGTCTCATCTAAGAAGGGTTTAAAATGCAGTAAGTTATTTACGTCATAATACAACATTATAAATTATATATTCTTGTCTGACCAAATAGTACAAATTTTGAAGTCTTCGCTAAAAAACGAGCTATAAAGACACGTTGTAGATCTGTTGACAAAAGCGCTTTTAGTTGGAGTGGTACGCATGTTGAAATCAAGTTGAAATTGATCTGGAACTGGTTAGTTCATAGTTGGAAATTGTAAAATGCCGGCTGTAGGTTCAAAAATGAGGGGAAAATATATTGCCATGGGTTTTTCAATTCTTGGCAGACACAGCTTTGTGAGTACGATGTTGAACACACTTGAAAACATTTTTAAATACGGCCCTTAACTGTTTATATTGGCGTTTATAGATGAACTTCAGGACCATTATGGCAAATCGGATTCATTCGTTACCAGCAAGAACCATTGCACCATGTCGTCAATTACAAGCTAATAATTGCTTAATTCGGCGTACAAAACACTGGAACCATGTGGCAGTATTGGGAGTGCGAATGCAGAGCTCAAAAATTGATACAAATGTACAACAATTTATTATTAAAATGTTACATTGTAATGGTTTTGCTGTACGTGATATAATGATAACAAATTATTTTTATGAATGTAATGCAGATGTCAGAATTGTCTCCTTATATACCAGAACCTCCACCCATCCCAGAAGAACCAATAAATTCTGCTACTTCAGAATTAATTCAAGCTGTCGTTGGGGAACCTTCATTTGCAAGTCAAGGTCTAGGAGGTTGGAGTCCTGTGGGATTGATTCAAAGTGGATTGGAATATATGCACATTGGATTAGATCTTCCGTGGTGGGGAACAATTGTTGTGGGTAATGTATAGCTATCCTGTTATTATGCCATGTGCCCTTGGTTAGAAATAATGATGTAATGTATTCATTTATTTGTATTAAGCGACCTGCATAGTGAGAGTATTGATGTTTCCACTTGTGGTCATCTCACAAAGGAATGCAGCAAAGATGAATAATAACATGCCAATGATGCAGCGTATTCAAGAGAAAATGTCTGAAGCAAGGAGAAGTGGAAATACAATGGAAGGTTCGAGTAATATCAGGACAAGGACTTCATGAGGGAAATTAAGTCTATAATAAATTTAATTTGTCTTCTTTGCAGCTAGTTACTGTGCATATCAACTGATGGAATTCATGAAAGAGAAACAGTTGAGCCCAATAAAAAATATTATGGTCCCATTAGCACAGGTTAAAAAATACATTGCAAATTACTGCATGTTGGTTTGTGCAAAACTCATGCCTCATACGCATTGTATATTTCATTATAAGTTATCTAGTACTTTGAAAGTCACTACAGTGTCCAATTATTTTGTAATTTGTTAATTGATTGTTCTCTGATAAAAGGGTTTTTCAAGTCATCTGAATCATATTTATCTATAATTAGTTTACGTGCAGTGTTATATGAATCCAAAAACCCATAGCAGCAATGATTAAGTGGTATGATTTTAGCACACACCAATTCATATTGTGTGATAGTTTTATTTTCTCCATATTTTATATTACAGGCTCCAGTCTTTATGTCATTTTTCTTTTCTCTGCGAGGGATGGCAAATCTTCCTGTAGAAAGCATGAAGGATGGTGGACTATACTGGTTTACAAATTTGACAGTAGCAGACCCAATTTATGGTCTCCCAATAATCACCTGCATCACATTGTTTGCCACAATTGAGGTAAACTATATTTATATTCTCCGTCCTGAATACTTAAATTAAAATATTTTAATTGGTTGCATTTGTTAGCTTGGAGTAGATGGTGGAGTGCGTGCCGGTAACCTTCAATTAATGCGCTACTTTCTTCGAGCCATGCCAATTATTATTTTCCCATTTGTGATGAACTTTCCTGCTGTACGTAAGAAAGAATACATTTTTCATTCTTAATTTATGGCATCATGCATAAGGAAAATTTTCAATAATTTATAGGCGATACTTTGCTACTGGACTGCGAGTAACTTTTTGTCATTGGGTCAAGTGGCTTTACTGCGAATACCGAAAGTCAGGGATTTTTTCCACATTGAACGTCTAATTCATCATCCACCTGATGCGCTACCAATGAAGAAAAAAGGCTTCAAGGAAGGAGTTACAGAAAGTATGGAGTTTTTATTGGCGCACTATTGAATTTCACACAAGAGCTGTACTATATATATTTACTTGCAACTGTTTTTAAGCATGGACAAATTCGAAAATTGCAAAAGAACTGGAAGAGAGGCATCGGATAGACGAGGTACGGTTTAAACAAGCTGGATTTGGTCCTATTACAAAAACGTATCCTTATGATCCGACAAAACAAAAGCCACCTGGAGCTGGAGCTGCTATGGCCAAGCCTGCAGACAGAAAATAAAACTAGGTATAATAGATTACGAAGCTGTACAATAAGGAACAGGTTTAGTAGCAATGTGTTTTAGCATTCATAATTTTCAATAAATGTTTGGCTTTCATTAAATGTGAATATGATGTTAACTGCTGCTCCATAAAAGAAATGGATCAAAAATACCCTTAAAAAAAGGACTATTGTTTACATATATATTTTTATTTGATTTGTACTTATTGCAGTTAATAGAGGAACGATTAAACCAAAATAAATGATATATGGGTTTAAATTGAAGAGGCATTGTATATGCCGAAATTGTATTGGTGTTCAAAAAACCAAAAATTGTCAATTTTATAATATAAAATAGAAGACATGCTATAAGATAATGTTTTATACGGTGAAGGTTAAGCGGAGAAAAGCAAATGGTGATATCTGAATCACCAATAAATATTTGTAGAGCAGATATGAATGGTTTGTTTATGCACTTCTGTAATTATTGAGTGGGTGGAAAAGTGGTCTTTTATGTATTTATTTATTTATTTACGAATAGACTTTCAGTGCAGCAAAATGTTTAAACAATTGCAGCAGTGTACAAACCTTGCTCTATATAGCAGATAATGTATATTTAATTCCATATCAATTATCTTGGAGAAGTTGTTAGAACAGATTTATATATTTCCTTGATCTTTCAATTTAAGTGTTCAAATTTTATACATATAGATAAATAATTGTGTTGTTTACTTAATGTGACATCCGGGATCCTCAATGAATGTCATATTTGAAGAGGATCTAGCTAGCATATGATTGATATAATTTCAAGTTCATGACCTAAACTTTGATAGATTCTGATGTCCATGCAACTTCAATCTGAAGTCCGCGATCTGTACATATATAACATATGTCCTTGGAATAACCGTGAATTTTAGCAATTCAGATCATTCAATTGGCAAGATATATATGAACAGATCGGGATTAACGGATTAACTAGATTATGGCAAAGAAAAATTCTTTAAAAAAAGTTATAACATATATTAATATAATTATTTATTAATTCTTTATTTAGCAGTTATATTTTATAAGCTATAGTATATACATGTTGACAATAGACATTTTTAATATATCCCTACACGTATAATATAATTTACAAAATTTTGGAAATAATTTCTTTCAAGGTTATTTTATTGTGGGCGTACACGAGTTTCCCAGCATTCTCGCTAGGTGGCGGGGTTAGTTAGAATTGCGGCCGCGAGGTGTCGCCAAAATCGGCTTGTAGCTGCAAGGAGACGTTGATGCAATTTTTACACTTGTCACTTATTTTAGTTGGCGATCATTGCTCGGTCGGTGGCGTTGTCCGGACAACACAAGTAGAAATTTTCAATATAACAACAATTTGTGAGGTAAGTGTGTTTACCAACGTTAATTTCATCTAATCTGTAGTTACGTGGTTTAGTTGGATCGCGAGGGAAAAGTATTTTGAAGGCGTTTCAAAGTAGTACAAAAATGTCACCTTGGAATTTCCGTAACGTGTTTAGCAAGTTTCTTATTTCGTTTGCTTTAGTTGTTGACGCTGCAGGTGAACACAATTCGTGCCGACAACTTTGCCCACAGCAATTGTTTAATTAAATGATGCCGAAGTAAATTCTGTAAACTGTTTTTACAAAAGGAGTTCATTAGCTGTGCATATAATTTTCAAAAAATTTGTCTCTGAACTTGACGCTAGCTCAAATAATTTCGTATTTATATTTGTGCACAGGGAAGTAAGTTTCTTACTATATATCTGTAAGATAATCTATAATTCCGTTACCTTACTTTAAAGTAATATTTCTGAACAAATTAATGAAATTATTGATAATTAATTTTGTATCTTTTATACATATTCACTATGTATTGAAAAATAACGTTAAAAATGGTTTTTGTAGGATCATGTAATTTAATAACGTAAGTAATTTATTTAAATGTAATTGAGATTTGATTTCTAATAATCCCAGCATTATCGTTCTTGTCATATCTTAAATTAAGAATTTCAAAGGCCCCTCAAATCATATCATCTTTCTAAGAATTAATCAGATTATCTTAACAAACAATGCTATATTCATTTTAAATGCTGCAAACTTTCCTGCAAAATGATAAACCGTATTTGCAATAAAATTATATTTTTTGATTTTTCTGTTTAATTGCATTTATATCCATGATAAAAAAGTCCAGTTCCGCATCATGCATTATAATAATATAATTGTTGATGACATTATAACAGTCTACTATTTTGTCTTTTTTTAGTAAGGGTGAACGACCAGTTCTCTTCTTTTCACACCCAAAGGCATTTTTATTGCCTAGGGGAGAGGAATCAAATTTATCGTTTTTAGCTCAGACAGCTAGAGAGAAACTTGTTAAAATTCATATTTCTTTGCCTAAAATGCAATATTAATTTCTGGGTTCATGCACTTGGAAATTGCATTTTAGCTGCATATGCTGATGAGGAAATTTTGTCTGCAAGTAAACTTAATTACCGTGATAGGGTATCAATATTTTCTCAGCACGGTTTGAAATGCAATCTCGGCTGTACAAATTTTTTTTGTCCTTCATGCGAGCTAAATGTAATAAAATGGCGCTCATTTGCATGTGTAAAACTTGTGTGCATGCTTACGTGCAAAAATATAGTTATAACGTTTATTTGTACGGGCTAAAAATCTGTTTCAGATCTGTCTGTGTGTATGTGAATTGGAATGTGCACAACATATCCAGGGTATGTGTATACATCCGGTTTCAGTGCTCACATATTGCTCAACTTATTTTTTTTTTGGGCTGGAATGTTGCAATAACAAGGCTGCCAATTTGGTGTAATTTTTTTCGGTCATTTTGGGAATATCCCGTAAAATACAACATTTATGAGTTTACAGTATTTTTTCCTGATAAAATAATGTCGGGATGTGATGAAGAAAGTTAAAGTTATATGCTTAAAATAAACGGGTCGAGTTTGGATTGGCAGCAAGGTTGATCAACACAGCGAATCAATGAGTCATGTTATTGCATGTGAATACATTTTTCAAGAACATATCGAAAATTGGGCCAAGTTTGCAGCATAATGAATTCTACATGCTTGTAATTATAAGTGGTGGAATTTATTAGCGAAACGTGTGTTTCTTACTTTCTACGCTAGATGGCGCACCAAAAACGCTGCGGATTAAGAGTGTACGTGATAATTAGGAAGTAAGGAGTGTTTGTTGTTGTCTTATCGAGGTATAAATCGTGAGAATAGCAATCTACATAAATAACAAGACGGAAGAAAATAAGTGTATTACATTTACCTGTTGAGAACAGAACAATTTTTAAGTTCAAAGTTCATTTATGGGGCTTAATTTGTTTTCAAAAAGACAATAGAGCTGTATAAATTCATATTAACTGATCTCCTAGAATGAAATAAAAGCGTTGAATTAAGTGCATAAAATGCTCTTAAAACCTAAGCATTTTATGGCTGTCTTTATATAAGTCAAAAATAAATAAATGGTACAACAAATTGTACCATACTGTAATGTTTCAAATAAATACAAGATATTTTAGAAAAAATGTACATTTGTATAGTAGCATGTAGCATATAAATCTTCATTAACATAATTATATTTTAACTTATATTTATAACCTGTTTGTTTTCCATTTTGTGTAACTATTTGGTAAATGACGCAATTGAAGCAATATTAAAATGTTTCACAAATAATGTAATTTCTCTGACAACACATGTAGTCAAGGTGCAAAGTCACAATGCCAATACTGCAGTGAAACCGGTTTTATAACTTTTATCGAATGTTATTTATTAAAATTATTACAAAATCGTTATTCAAAACGAACACTGAACTTATACAATGTAACCTTTATTTTAAACTGAACTTGCATTTTTCAAGTTTTACAATGTCAGAAACAGAGCTATAAATTTACAACTGCGGAAGTTACTTTGGAGTACCTAAAGGTTTTCCTGTTTTTAGTCTGTATAGTACAAAATTTGAATGTATAAGTACACATTTGCATAACGTTTTTAACAAAAAACATGGTTTCCTATAGGAGTGAAAAAAATTGAATTTTGTTATACTGTAAATGCAGAATATTGTATAGGGAACTTATAATTTTCAATTCACGTGTATACATTTTAAAAATGTAACTAAGTGTTAAACTGTAATTTGTCCTATTTTAAGGTCGTTATTCTGGAATTACAAAGCAGTTTTAATTGTTATGTGACACAGATGGTTGGCAGTTCAAAGTATTTTATATGCATATTATTTTGCATTGTTCTGTTTGATAATTAAATAATGTAGTTGTGGGGGTGCTTATGATATTTTTCGCCAGAGTAAAGTAAAAATGAGGCAATTGTTGAAGGTCATTGCCGGAATATGTGGTGACGTTTGGCGACTTTCATACTGATAAAACTACCATTTCGATATGGAGTCATAAAAATATTCCAGATAAGGATTGCAGTTGATAATATAAGAGAGAAAAAAATCATTGGATTTCTGTCGGTTCGTTTCCCATCTAGATTATTGTCTGCAACTGTTGCTATAATATTGGTGTCCGATATTATTGGGGAAATGAAATTGGTAATGTAGGTCAGGCTGATTTTGGTGGCATAATTTTCCGCCAACAATTTACTTTGGTAGCTTATTTAAAGTAATTTAATTTAATTTACGTCTACAAGATGGAAGAAAAATAGTGAGCGTTTAATAGTTCCACTTTTTGTTTGTGTTTGTAACTTTTAATTGGGCTACCTTTTCCTGTCTTTGATTCCCTACTAACCTATCGTTAATTGTATATTTTTCGGGGTAATGATACTGAGTAAATTCCAAACTTGTAAAAAATTATTTTACAATTTATATTTTTATCAGATGGGAAATGTTATAATTGCCATTACAGAGCCCTAAGACTTTTCTTACCATTTCACTCCGTATAAAAGGAAAATATATCGATAATTGACAGTGATAACAGTTGATAATGGAATATTCCAGACCATTTCATAATGCAAAAAATACTAATGCACAAGATAACAATAAAACGGATGATTAATGTATATTGAATTCCCAAATATAGGCCTAACTTTGATTTCCTTCATTTTTCGCCAACCAATAAATTCTGAATAGAATATTATATTCTAGCTGCTGGTTCTTTGGTAAGATTTTTATATGTAGTATATATCTGTAATATAGTATTCCAAGGATTTCAAGAATAATGATTAATATTTTGGCTGTCACTGTTATTGCCTCTATTACTATTCATCATTGTCATATTTATATAGCCTATTTTTGTTTTTCTGGGTCATTATTTTGCCCATTCAAGAAAGATTGTGAAATATTTAAGCAGCATTTTGCATTATAAAATATTTCATTAACTAGTTTTTATGTCTGTTATTAGTGACAACCTTGAAATTTGTTTAGATGCAAATAAGCCACACCCTTGTGGCTTTTTAAAATAATTCAGTAGAACACATTTCCTGCTAGGCAAAAGCAAGGCAAAAGTGTAACCAGCCATCATCATTATGAAATTAATTTGATGAATGCTTGCACTCATAGCTATGTTATTGATTTTCCGAATTCAACTAGCTGGATGGATCTGTTGGCAGAGCTGTCATGCGAATGAAATGTCGATATATTTTATCGCCAATTTACACACGTTTGAGTATAAATATATATATACATGAACTTATGCAAATCGACTGGTGTCATATTCCACCGAATTTGTTGTGTGAAAGATGAACTTCCACTACCATGTCATTTAATATGGTAGTTTGATGACAACTCAAATAAGCCTGCAACTTGCAAGTAATTTTATCAACTTGTGGTGACAGGAGTATATATTTCAAATTTATGGCATGAAAATATAGCCCGCTATTTTTCCTGCCAGTGTTTTCTTTTCTTTTTTTCTTCTCGTTGACAACCGTCAAAAAGGCTTGTTTATTACTCAGAATTGTAAGAACTTGATAAGTCACTCTTTGTGATTTGAGGAATGGCATTGTGATGGAACAATTTGTGACGGTGCATTCACCCTGTAAATGAAAGAAAAACGCATCACCAGTTTTCATGACAAATCCCAGATTTTGTTCAAAATTAACCCTGAAATTTGTGCTTATCTTGTAATTCTCAGTATATATAATTTTGTTGTTGTTGTAGTCAATATGACCTGATTAATATGTGCAACATGTAGCCAACTGACCGCAGTCCATTTTATCCATATGTACCAAATTACATTTGTGGATGTTACTTATTTTCCAAAAGTAACATTATACCATGTTGCAATAATTCAAGTCTACTATAAATAAACATGCCAAGGGAGTGAATCACTACACAATACGTATATGAAATATATATTTGGAACTACATATTACTACATAGGGTATAAATGGCTCTTAACTCTCTTTCATGATCTTTATTAATATGCATCACAGGTTATTTTGCTTTTGCTCTATGCTAATTTATACCCTGGTGGTGGAAACTTCTTGACCGAGCTTAAACCCCTTGTATTCAAAAAATGTGTTGTTGCATATATGCAAATTCTCAAAGAATATAGTGTGGTGCATTCTAAATATACATATTTGTACGTTTGTGCATATGCATCTCATTTTTTGCAAGTTAGATTTTGGTTAGACTAAGTAGGCCTACTACGTATATAAGTTTGCTTCAAATCTTCAAATAGTATTTAATTGTACAGTTAAAGGTGAATTGACACGGTTTTGTAACGTACCCTGAAAAGTCCCCCCCCCTTATGTAAACAATGTCATAAAAACGATTGGCGCAAACAGTATATTGTTTTTATAATTATTTAAAAAGTTACGGCTAGTTTCGTTTTGTTGCACTCTGGTGTCACACTGGTGCTGGTGTCA
>JAQFZQ010000199.1:0-43260 GCA_034696005.1 Glomeris marginata | reverse complement strand
TTTTATTGGCATCAATTCTATAGAATTACATACTTTCCAGGGTATGTTACAAAACCTTGTCAGTTCACCTTTAAGTATTGGAGAAAATATGGTTGATTTTCCTGGATGAATTCAATTTCCAAAGGTTTCGTTTATTTTGATTAGTACTATAGGTTATGAAGGGTTCCATGAAGGATAATGGTCCTTGCAGTGTTTATGATATTTATATAATTGAATTTTAACAGTTAGGTCATAGTATTAATGTATAAAAAAAGTTTGCGATGGTTTAAATGATGCCGTGATTTGCAGGTGAACCTCTGGAAGCGGCGCGGTTGGCCGAAGCTGAATATTGGGCCTCTCAGGAGCTTGAACGTATCACCCCTGACCTCTTGGACTCGAGTAGGGATTCACAGGGGTTGGTGTCTGAAGAGGAACCCATAACCGATGGACATGTTGTGAAAGAAGGTAAGAACAGATTTCCATTTATTATTCTGTCGTGTTCTGTGCGTACTATGTGTGCAATTCAAAAAGTCTTGGCAAATCATCTTCACTGTTGGCAAATGAGATTAGAAATCCTTTTAGAGGTGACACAAATTAGAAGCCTTACAAGAGCATTGTAATTTAATAAAAGTAATGGAATTAATTTTGAAGATTGTCCATTTTTGTACTAGTTTGGTGGAAAGCACCTCTTGTCTTGTTTTGTCTCAAGAGTGTTACCTGTTTACATTGGATTCTGCTTGGTATTGTAAGTAAAATATAATATTCTAGCTCTCGAAATTTGAACTGCATTTGTGAAATCTCGTTCTTTGTCCATTTTTCTACGATTCGCAGCGAAAACCAATGTGTCAAGTCTTTGAATGCAATTTGCCAGGACTATTTGAACAGTTTTGTTTCATTTTTAGTATTCATTTCACCTTGATTTCAGTTTAGTTTTTGTAGATATGATTTGGTAATTTATAAAGCCAATCACCTACAGGTCTTTTTACAAAGCAGATTTAATTTTGTTAGGTTTATTTGCTTCGTAGTCTTCAATTGGAAATTTTTGCATTGATAAATATGCAAATATTCTTTGCAAGGATTATTTGGAATGTTTTTTAGCTTGCAAATAAGTAACTGTTAATTTGAGTAGTATTCACAAATGGTTAATAAGCATGATATGTTTCATTTTTTCCATGTTCTCATTTAATTGGAATGACGAATGAATATGATTTTTGAGTTATTTCTAGTCTTCAGCACGTAAAACTCTTTTGTGAAGCACACAGGAAGTGAATTACTGTTAAGTTTCGTGAATTTGGTTAATTTGAATTCATTTGCGAGGTATCTGTCATGTATTTTGCATCACATTTACTTGAATTTTTACTTTTTTCCAACCATTCTGTACGAGTGTGCGTGTGATGAGTGGTTTCATGCATTTCACCCATCAAAGTTTTACCCCCTTGTTCATCGTTTTCAATTATTTGTCTGCTGTGTTTTTCATATTTTCCATCATGATTTTGATTTGGTTTATCCAAGGTAAGTTTGGCAACCCAAAGAATAGAGCATTTTTGAATTTGTGTTCTCGTGTGGATCTAAAATATATCCACAAACTTTTACCTGAATGTTATTATTGTTCGTATTGATGGTTTTGCTTCTTTTATAAATATTAGAGGTTGTGTTATATACTTTGATCGATATATAGATACATTACATTGTGTCGGCTTTGGCGTGGAGCTTTTAATTTGAAATATTTTTAGTTTTTTGTGTTTGCTGGCGGTATTAAAATTAGTGAATGGGTGTTATTATGCCAATGGTGGTCTTAGGGGAAAGCAAAATGGGCAAATGTTGAACATCTAACTGTGTTTTTATGTATTTAAAATGGTTGCAAGCTGCAACAGCTGAAATGTGCACATTGATTTCAAGGATAATTGAAATTGCATTGCACTGAAATCATGCTGTTTATACCATTAAATGTCTTTCATGACCTGTTATACATCATATGGGACACAACTAATGGTTTCCATATGTACATAATTCAATTGGAAAAGTCCTTAAGGCCACCACAACAACCACTGGTAATGGCTGTGGATGTTGAGGAACTTTAATGTGTAGTTGTCATGTAGAAAAGGGGTTGAAAACATTGAGAAATAAGCCAAATTGCACTTTGCATTAAGCAAAAACACTGGCTGCACTGTCAACAAGTTGAACTTCCTCCAGTTTATCCTCCACTTGATCACTTTCATTATACAAATACACGGCTGCAAATGAAGATTTTCTCTGATAAGAGCAATAAGATAAGAGCAATAAATTCGCATGATTATATGGTTTATTGCACCATTTTCCCCCAGTAAAATTGGAAAGGTTATGCCATATCTTGACCAAGACAGGCAAGTAGTAGTAGTTCATGAAATGAGTATACAATGTCACCAGTATTTGTTAAACGAATTTTTCCACCAAAGGAAAAGCCACTTGGATAACTTGCATTATGCTTGCAATATTTCTTTGTTCAGTTTTAGTGACGTTTGTCTAGCTTAATTGTTTATTTTTCTGTCTGCCATTTATGGTTGTATTTTCAGTTGAATTTAGTGCATACTTTACCGATTGAGCAGCTGCACATGAATATAGTAGCTTCTGCGCTTCTTTGTTTTCCAGTATTGCGTTGTGTATCCCTTGTTTCATTTCAGTTGTCATTCTCATAACATTCCCTCCCTATAAGTTGGTTTTCTCATGATGCACTCTTGCCATTTCCCCCTTCATCACCTTTTTGATTTTCCCCGCTAAATGCCGTTTCATCACATCGCCCACATGTGAACGCGGAGTCCTTGTGAACATGATCATGGTGGCAGTGGCTTTTCATTCAGCTCGGAGTCAGATTAATGGTCGTGTTTGCATCTGTAATTAACCCCAAATTACAGCTGAGTTGGAGAAGAAGATCTCCATTTCCTTATCGTCAACGCCTGTGTGCCCCGTGGTACGCATGATACGCAATGGAAAAGATGTCGGTGTTGCCAGCATCATCAGAGGAGGTGCTGGTGTAGATGGAGACAAGGACAAAGGCAAAGACATCACTTGCCAAGAAGATGAACAAATATCCGTTGATGGTGCACCTGACGCAAAGGCTAATCTAGCCCGCAAGGTTGCTTTTGCGGAAGAGCAACCGCAGAAGCGAAAGGAGGTAGCTAATGGAAAAGCTAAGGAGAAAAGTAAGGATACTCCTTACGTAGCTGAGGCAGAAGAAAGAGAAACCGAAGGATCCAGAAGTACAAGGCAAAATGGGAACGGTCACCCGGCAAAGTTCCCGCCGAGAAGTTCTGGTGCCGATGACTCGTGGCGATACGGACCTGGTCCAAGGTTCTCGCCCCAGTTTGGTTCGTTCAGGGGTTTTGATAGGATGCCTTCTGTTGAATTGGTGCTTGGCAGGAAGAAAGTTGAGACCGAAGATGCCGCAGCTACAACTGAGAACCGGGTCATGTTATATGGTTCCACCGAAGTAGCAAAAACTTTGGAAATCTCTATATTCACTGAGTCGAGGATCACAGTGACCACTGCTCCAAGTGCACCTGTTATTCCAGTTGGTCGACAGGATTTGTTCGATGATGATGACGATCAGAGTGGTGGCAGTAGTGGCCAACGACCTGCTCAGATCAACATATCACTTAACGACTCGACGGTTAGCAGTTTGAGAGTTGGCGAAGAGAAATCTACCAAATCCAGGGTTGATACAGTGGACACATCAATATCCCCTTTTACTAGTCCCCTGTCAGAAAGTGCAGCAACTACTACTACAACAGATACAGGACATGCTGGTGAAAGCTCGCTTCAGCTCACCGATGCAGCGAGTAGTCCTTGCGAGCACACAGCTGATACTGGAATCGAGTCTCAATCTGGTGCTACTAGTGTTTGTGATGCTGCATTAAGCCCCATTCTTACTGAAGTTGCATCAGTGGCTACCAGTCCCATTCGACCCCTGACTGCTTCTGCTGCTGTTAGTCCTGTAGATATTGGAAGGAGTGATGCCGGTGTTGTTACCGAAAGGCCCAGCTTAACTGATGTCAGCTGTGGACCTGCATACGATGATGTTGAACAAGTGGCTACACCAACAGAAGCACAGATCTCAGAAATTGAGGAGTATCAAGCTACACCTGAAGCTGATCTTCCACTGGAAATGCAGTTCCTTGAGGAGTTAGACATTGTGAGTGCCGAGGAGCAGGATTTACAGACTTCAAGTGATATGCTGGAGGAAGATGTAATGGAAGAAATGGTACTTGAAGCAGAAATGCATTTTGAAGGACATTTCAAGGTGGTTGGAGAAAGAGCAGATGTGTATCCTGATGAGTCTGCTGTGATTGAAACTCCCAAAGTTGATGTAATTGAAGATACAAAAATACGTTTGGAGCAAATTTTGCAGGAAGAACTCCGAGGTGATGATGTTATTGAACTTGAACCTGTTCACGGCTCTCCACCCTCAAAAGTGACAACTATATCGGATATTGTCAAAGAAGACATCAGACAGGAGAAGGAAGATGTTGGGCTTGAAATCGAAGAAAGAGTTCAAAAAGAAACTGATTATGTAGTTGAAAAGATTTCTCACGCTGAATTAGATAAACAATCAGCTGTGAAATTGGAACCTTCTGATTCGGCAGTGGTTAAAATGATTTTGGAGGACAAAAGCCCTGTGACTGACATCAAACCTCTACCTGGAATCTCAACAGAAGAGCTAAAAGTGGTTATCGCAGATGAGATTAAACCCACCCAAATTGAATCTGGTGCTGACAAAGGAGAAATAATGCATGTTCCACGGAAGGAAGTTATTGAAATTGTTCGCATTCAAGAAGAACCGATCCCAGAACAAGTTGCTGAAGCTTCTTTGTTAGAAACCTTCGAGGTTGTTGAGATGCCAGCTATTGCGAAAGATGATGATGGTCGCATAGAGTGGGATGATAAAGTGGAAACAACATCAAAGATGTTGGAAACTTTCGAGGTTGTTGAAATACCATCTGTTGCAAAAGATTATGATGGTCATTTGGAGAGGGAAGATGGTGTCCAAAAGGAAAGTGTTCCTGAGTTGGAAACAGCATCAAGAAAAATGGATACCGTTGCGATTGGGTCTACTTTCGGAGAGATTTCACAATATGAAGCTGGAACTGATGCACATGTATCTCGTGATGGAAGAGTTGAATCTCCCAAGCTGGAATCGTTCGAGATCGTTGATAACCACTTGGAAATAGATGTAAAAGTGACATCTCCACCAGTTGTGAGCATATTAGATGCAGTGGAAGCAAAAGACACGATTGAAACCGTCACACCGGACTCGGAGGAAGTCGTGGAACCTATTTTCGAACGAATTGCCATTGGCAGATCAACTTCATTCTTAGTCGAGTCTTTGGTCTCCAGATTAACGTCTGTTCCTTCAATGACCAGTGCAGAACCTATTGAAACGTCAGATATTGTGAGAACTACAAGTTTAGTGGATGTTGACAAAGACAAAATGGAAGTTGAGCTGAGTAGTGGTGTAGATGTAGAATATGGTGCAGCTGTTGTCAAGGAGAAAACAGTTGTGGAGGGTGTGAAACTGGAACCTATTGTGTCCTTGGAAACACACGAATCTCTAGAGGAGATTCCACCCATCCAAAAACCACAATTGGAGGAAATACCTCGGCATGATGAACAAATTCTTTTCAAGGATGCAATTGATGTAGTTAGTGTAGCATCAAGTATTGATGAAAAGGAAGTTGCGATTAAGTCAGATTCCAGTAAACTTGAGCAGGAATACGAGGATGTTGCACAAAGTAAAGTAGGGGATAAAGTTGTCAGTGAGATTGTTGACATTTCACCAGTTGCAGCTGAGTTGGAGATCAGAAAAGGAGTGCTTAAGTCCCAAGATGTGTATGCTGTAGAATGCACAGTTGTTGAGGCAGTGATTGAGGAGTTGGAGGAACCACATTTTGAGATGGCTCAGTGCATGGATGCAGATGAGTCTCGTATTACACATTACGAAATTGAGAAAGGTATTTCAGGTGAAGTTTGCCATGTGAGGGAAATTATGCTGGTTGCAGGTGATGATGAAACACGTAAAACACTAGAAACTATCGATTCGGATGAATACAGAGGACAGTGGGAAGGACTTTACGAAAGTTACGGAGAAAGAGTTGAAATTGCCCAAGCTGTAATCCCTAAAGTTGAGGAGGAAATTGTTGATGTGAAGACTGAAATCGGTTTTGATAAATCACCTGCACTAACAGAATTACCTGAAGCGATTATTATAGGTGAACAACTGGAATTGTTCGAGGAAATAGTTAAGGTGACAAAGGTGGATGACATTGTAAAGGAAACATTGAAGTTGGAAGAAATTAAAACGGATGAAACAAAAATGGAAGGTGCAAAATATGTGGAAGACAAGTTAGAAAGACCAATGATTGAAGCGACAGTGGTGAAAGATGCTGAAATCGGGGAAGTGAAGTTGGAAACCGGAATTACTGAAGTGAAATATTCTGAAGATGTGATTGTGGTAACAAAACTGGATAAGGAGGCATTTGATGATGCCGCTGTTGGAGTACTTGTAACTGAGGAAATGAAGGCTGTGGAAACGAAAATATCCAGTGACATTTCCGAAGTAACCAGATTGGAAGATACAATCCTTAAAGATACAAAATTAGTAGGTGAAGAAGTTGTGGAGACTAAACATTCTGAAGAACTGCATGAAGAACCTCAATTAGCTGAAAGAATAGTTCAGGTGCCAAAATTAATTGGTGAAAAAGCTGAGGATACAGAAATAGATAGTGGAAAAGTTGAAACAAAGCTGGTTACAGAGACTGCTGTTGTGAGCAAATTTGTGGAACAGGTTGAGGAGGCAGAGTCACGTAGAGATGCAAAAGATAAAATGAAAGTTGAAAGTCAGATGATTAAGGAACAAGTGATTCGAGAAGAAACAATTTTGGAGGCCAAATTAGAAAAAGATGTGGTTGACGAAGCCAAATTGTCTGGTGTCATTGTAGAGGTTGATAAATTAACTGGAGAGGAATTTGGCAAAGAATCAACTTTGGCAAAAGAAACCGAAGAAAGTCATTTGGGTCTGGAAAAGACTGAATTATTGGGAGAAATGGTAGAGGAAATAAAATCTGCTGATGATGTTTTGGAAGTAACCCAATTGGAAAAACAATTACTTGAGGAAATAAAGTCAAAATATTTTGAAAGCAAGGAATCATCGCTGGGAATGAAAACATTTGAGGAATCTAAAGTAGATGTGGTAGCAGTCGGGTTAGTTGGTGAGCTGATTGAAGAATCCAAGGTGGGTGGTGAAATGTTGGTGGAGACTAAGTTGGGAAGTGAAATTTGTTTGGAACCCAAATTGCCCAAATTGATTGATGAAATATCTAGTGAGGAAATAAAGATGCAAAGGGAAGTTGAAGAATCTGAATTGACTTTAGAAACGGTTGAGATAAAGAAATTGGTGCAGGAAGTGGTTGAGGAAGCTAAATCCGCTGAAGAAATAGTGGAAGAAATTCAATTGAAGGAATCCATAATAGACAAAACAAAATTAAAGGAATCAGAATTTCCAAAATCATTTGTTGAAGTGGATAAAAAATTGAAAGAAGGCAAATTGTTTGGAGAAGTGGTTGAGGTGGCAAAGATTGAGAGAGAAATCTATGAGGAAGAAAAGCTGGAAAGTGAATCGGTGATGGAAACAAAATCGGTCAGCAAAGTGGTTGTTCAGCAGGTGGAAATTATGGGAGAAAAAGTCGTTGAAACTAAATTGACCACAGAAATTGTTGAGGAAATCCATCTGGCAAAGGAAACAGTTGACGAGACCACATTGGAAAGATTGGTAAAAGTGGAAACTGATTTGAAAGATGAGAAACATATTGAAGAATCAGGAATAGGAATACAAACTGTTGCTGAAATTAAACCTGCTGTTGACACAGCTGCGAAGACCAAACTCTCTGGAGAAGCTGTTGTAGAAACAAAGGCTGACACTGATTTAATCCATAAAACTGAATTAGACAGACAGATGGTTATGGAAGCCCAATCTCTAGAATTGGTAGAAAGAAGAATGATCCGAGAATCGAAGGCTTTAATAGAGAAAACTCCTGAAGTGGCATTGCAAGAAGTTATGTTAGAGGAAACTAAGACTTTGGTAGAAATTGTCCCCATTGGAATAGTTGAAGAAGCCAAACTTGAAATAAAAACACTTGAGGAAATTGAAATGGATAAAGAAATTGTTGCTGGAAAAATTTCCGTGTTGGCTGAAGTGTCAGTTGAGCAGATTGAAGAGACTCTGTTACCTGAAAAAATTGCTGAGGATGTACATTTGGATGTAGCCAGATTAGAAAGGTATGTAACAGAGGAAACGAAGCAAAAAGATGAGAAAATTGATGGACCAGTTTTAACAGTTGATATGGCTGTTGTTGAGGAATTGACTGCCGAGATCAGTGAGAAACCTCAATTAGAGGTATTCAAAGAGCATAAATTGACTGCAAAAATGGATAAGGTCATTGAATTGGTAGGAGAAAAGGTTGAGGAAATGATTTCGACTACAACAGGTGAAGACGAGATGTTACAAAAAGTCCATGATAGGGCTACAGTTGCAGGTGAAAAGGCTGATATTCTTCAATTGACCAAAGAGATTGGTGAGAAACCCCAGTTAGAAGTTACAAAAGAGCCCAAATTTACTCCAGAGGTAGCTGAAGTACCTGAATTGGTGAAAGAAGTGTTTGAGAAAACCAAATCTGTGGAGGAAATGAGCCATTTTGAAATAGATAAAGATGACAAATTGGAAAAGGGGGTGCTTGATAGGGTTGGAGAAGTAGGAGATAAGGTTGATATTCTCAAATTGACTGAAGAGATTGATAAGAAGCCCCAATTAGATGTAGTTGAAGAACCAAAATTGATTGCAAAAACTGTTGAGGTCATTGAATTAGTAGGGGAAAAGATTGAAGTAACCAAATCTGTGGTGGAAGTGAGCCATGTAGGAATAGATGACAAATTGGAAAAGGAAAAGCTTGATAGGGTTGGAGAATCAGGAGATAAGATTGATGTTCTCAAATTGACTGAAGAGATTGATGAGAAACACCAGTTAGAAGTTACAAAAGAGTCCAAACTGACTCCAGAGGTTGTTGATGTACCTGAATTGGTGAAAGAAGTGTTTGAGAAAACCAAATCTATGGCGGAAGTGAGCCATTTTGAAATAGATAAAGATGACAAATTGGAAAAGAAAATGCTTGGTAGGGTTGAAGAAGCAGGAGATAAGGTTGATGTTCTCAAATTGATTGAAGAAGTTGATGGGAAACCCCAATTAGATGTAATTGAAGAACCAACACTGATTGCAAAAACGGTTGATGCCATTGAATTTGTTTTGAAAAAGATTGAAGCTAAGAAATCTGTGGAGGAAGTGAGCCATTTAGAAATAGATCACAAATTGGAAAAGGAAATGCTTGGTAGGGTTGGAGAAGCAGGAGATAAGGTTGATGTTCTCAAATTGACAGAAGAGATTGACGAGAAACACCAGTTAGAAGTAACAAAAGAGCCCAAACTGACTCCAGAGGTTGCTGAAGTAGCTGAATTGGTGAAAGAAGTGTTTGATAAAACCAAATCTGTGGGGGAAGTGAGCCATTTAGAAATAGATGAGAAATTGGAAAAGGAAATGCTTGATAAGGTTGGAGAAGTAAGGGATAAGATTGAGGTTCTCAAATTGACTGAAGAGATGGGTGAGAAACCCCAATTAGATGTAATTGAAGAACCCAGATTGATTTCAAAAACTGTTGAGGTGATTGAAGTAACCAAATCTGTGGAAGAAGTGAGACATTTTGAAATAGTTAAAGATGACAAATTGGAAAAGGAAGTGGTTGATAGGGTTGGAGAAACAGGAGATGAGATTATCAAATTGACAGAAGAGTTTGGTGAGAAACACCAGTTAGAAGTTACAAAAGAGCCCAAACTGACTCCAGAGGTTGTTGAAGTTGCTGAATTGGTGGAAAAAGAATTTCAGAAAACCAAATCAGAGGAGGAAGTGATTTATTCTGGAATGGATAAAGAGAAGTTAGAAAAGGAAATGGTTGACAGTGCAAAAGTGACAGATATTCTCAAGTTGACGGTAGAAAAAGCTGCAGAACCCAAATTAACAGTTGAAAGGACAGAATTGGTGACTGAACAGTTTGATGACAGTAAAGTACCAGAGGATGTAGTTAGGAAAATGCAATTAGAAAAAGAAATTGCTGATGTGAAATTTGAAAAAGAAAGAACAGAGGAAATGAAGGTGAAAGATGCAGTAGTTTTTGAACCAGGCAAGGGTATCGAAAGAAAGCATGATGAAATGGATAAGAATGTAATGTTAGAAAGGGAAACGTCTGACCAAATCGAAGTGGTTGAAGTTCAACATGATGTTCTTAAATTGGCTGGAGAGTTACACGAGGAACCTCGGTTAGAGGCAATCGATGAAGCTAAATTGACTGGAAAAATAGTTGATGTGACAGAATTGAGAGGGAAAACAGATGAGGACACCAAATTGGGCGAGCAAGTAGTTAAGGAATTGCAAGTGAAAAAAGAAGTTGTTGATGTTGTCAGTGTTGAAAAAGAAGCAAAAGTGGAGATGAAATTGAAAGAAGCAGATGATATTGTAGAGGAAACAAAATCGTACTTGGGCTCAATCGAACAGATTAAGTTGGAAAGCCAGGTTGTTGTGGTACCCAAATATGAGGAAGAAGTTATTTGCGCAGAATCATCTAAGGATGTCGAGTTGGAGAAGGAACCTGTGACTACTGAATTGTTCCCTGGTCCCAGACTGGTTACAGAAATATGTGAGGTGACTGATTTGGTAGATGAAAAGACTGAGGATAAAGATGACAAGGTAGAAAAGGAAAAACTTGACAGGGTTACTGTTGAAGGTGATAAGGCTGATGTTCGCAAATTGACTGCTGAGTTAATCGAGAAACCCCAGTTAGAAGCAACTGAAGAATCTAAATTGCCAGCAAAAACACTTGAGGTCACTGAATTGGTAGGAGAAAAGATTGAGGTCACCAAATCTGCGGAGCAAGTTATCCATTTTGAAATGGATAAAGATGCTAAATTGGAAAAGGAAACTATTGACAGGACCATAGTTGCTGGAGATAAAGCTGATGGTCTGAAACTTGCTGCAGAGATTGGTGAGAAACCTCATTTAGAAACAATCAAAGAACCTAAATTGGCTGCAAAAATTGAGGTGACGGAATTATTAAGAGAAAAGATTGAGGAAGCTATAGTAACATCGGAAGAATTTGCAAAGGATTTACAAGTGGAAAAGGAAACAGTTGATGTGTTTATATCTGACAAGCCCACAAAACAAGACATTCAATTGAAAGATTCAGCCATTTTGGAATCACGCGTTGAATTGGAAAGACTGCCTGGTGATGTTGATAAGGATGTAGCAGCAGTCGTAACAGAAAGCAAGGTGGACTTTCATGTAATCCATGACACCAAGTCAGAGGAAAAAGAAATTACCATTGGAATGGACAAAGATGCCAAAATGGAAAGTGGAGTATTACTTGAGACCAGTCTAGAAAAACAAATTGAAGATACAAAATATTCTGAAATAACGCGTGAAAGTGCACAAGTAGCAGAAGGAAAGTTGGAAGAGACTAAATTATCAGGAGATATGTTGGAGGAAACCCAATTGGAGAGAGATAGTGTTGATGGTTTGAAGTTAGAAAAGCCATTAATAGAGGGAACCGAATTGAAAATTGCGGATATTGAGGATATTGAGAAGGTACCGGTGAAACAAGTTTTTGAAACCATATTGGTGGATGAAACTCCCGAGGTGACTCATCGGCCTATTAAAATGATTGAAGACACAACTTCGGACCGACAAACAATGGATGAATCTAAAGTTGAGGAACAGGTAGTGGAGGAAGCCGAGACTGTGGCAGTGGTTCATGGTAGAGGAATTGCTGAGGAAACCATGTATGAGAGAGACATGGAAGTATCCAGTTTGACCCGTGGAAAGATTGATGAGACCTTATTAGCAGAAGTAACTGTTGAGGAAGCTGATTTAAAAAAAGAAATTGATATTGTTTCCATATCAAAAGTGCCACTCATGGAGGAAACCAAGCTGAAAGGTGCAGAGCTTAAGAAATCTGTTTCAGAAATAGAAATCACTGATGAAACTAAATTGACTGGGGAAACGGCTCAAGATGTCAAGTTGGAAATAAAACAATTTGAAGAAGTCAAAAGTCTGGAAGAAGTTGTCCATGGAGGTATAACTGAAGAGGCCAGTTTTGTCGGAGACATATTTGATAAGATTAAATTAGCTGAAGGAATGGTTGAGGTCACCAAATTGTCTGGAGACATATATGAAGAAGCCAGGTTAGAGAAAGGAATTGAAGATACCAAATTGGCTGAAAAAATTGTGAAAGTTGCCGATTTGATGGAAAGACGTGTCGAGGAAACTAAACTAGTGCGCGAAGTTGTCATGGACACGCAATCTGAAATTCAAGTGATTCAGGCGGCCAAAATGGCAGGACCTGTAAGTGAGGAAGCTGGAATTGAAGGATTGGTGTTGGGAACAGAAACTTCAGAGAAAACTAAATTAGTTACTGAACTGGCTGATACGACAAGTGATAGAACCAAATTAGACGAATACCTACTCAGTGAAACCATGTTTGAAGCACAGCTTATTAAGGAAACTGAAAGCTGCCAAGAAGAAATTCATGGAAGGGTAATTGAGGAAGCAATGTTGGAAAGAAAAATGGCGGATGACATCAGTTTACAAGGAGAAAAGTTGGAATTGGTGAAAGTGGAAATAACATTGCAGAAGGAAACAAAGTCGAAAAGTGATTTCGTGGAAGAGACAAAATTTGTTAGTAAAGATGAGACTAAATTTGTAGAGAAATTGGTTGAAACCTCTGCGATGGAAGGACCACTAATTAAGGAAAGTGTTTTTGAAAAGGAACTGGTAATGGAAACGGAGTTGACTAGAGAAATTGGTGAGGTGCCCAAATCAGCAGTTGATGCAACATTGGAATCTGAATTGCCAGATGAAAAAACGGTTGGCGTTGAATTGGAACATGCAGTAATTGAAGAGAGAAGAGTTGACAAAACAGTGTTGATTGATGTCAAAGTTGAGGAAGCTGACCTGGAAAGAAAGATAGGCAAAGAAACCAAATTGGCTACATATGTAATTCATGAAGCCAAATCAGTCAAGGATCAAATTGATGTTAAATTGGAGGAAGAAGTAGTTAAGGAAATTCAGTTGAAAGCTGCAGAAGCTGATGAACAGAAACTTGATAGCGAATATATTGAGGAGATAAAACGCAAAGAAGAAGTTGACGTGAAGTTAGAACCATCAGGGGTTGAGATAATTGATGGAACCGTTGTTAAGGATATCAAGGATGTTGATTCCACATTATATGCAGGAATGCATAAAGCTGGCAAACTGGAAGAACCAACCACTGAAACAACAAAATTGGAAGATGAACATGCGGAAAAACTAGTATATGAAAAATTGGATGAATTTAATGCAAAATTGGTGGAACAAACATTTGCTGCTCCAAAACATGAATTGTCCAAGGTTGAGGTGGCAGAGTTAACAGAAAGAAAAGACGATAAAATGGAATTGGCAGAAACAATAGCTGATAGCACTGTTGATGATGCAGCTATCATGGCAAAAATTGAAAGTGCTGAAGAGGAAGGACCCCTTGTAAAAGTTGATATTGAAGAAAAGCTACCTTTGGTTCCTGCTGTTGGCTCTGTCATTGTTAAGGGTATCCCAGCCATTCCAGTGGCTGCAATTTCTGAAACTGTTCTTGAAACAGCTAGGAAACCTGATGTAACTGATGCAAAAATTGATGAGACCAAATTACCATCAGACTTATTACCTAAAACAGAAACGGTGGAAGAAGTTTTAAGAAGACCAACTGTCGAAGTCACCGTATATGAAGCCGAAAGCAAAATTGTTTCTCAAGTCACCATTCCTGATCCTGTTGTAAGGATAACCTTAAAACCTGGTTCTGACAAAGAGTCACCTGCCCCAGAAGCTCTGGATGCCTCAGGAACCACATCTGAGACAGATACTAGTTCTGATGTACGTGTTGTCACTCCAATTGAGAAATCTCCAGTTTCTGATTTAGACCGCAGAGATTCTGATCCGGTTTCAGATACCACAATGAAATCTGAATTAGTGTCTTTGACAGCTGATGAGAGTAGCGACTTGGATACCTCGGTGGCTTTTGATTCATCTTTTGAATTGGCACCTTCAGATGTCGAAAAACAAGTTGAGGTGATTGAACGTAAACTGGTCAGCTTGAAAAAGAAAATTGAACATGTGGAGGAACAAATTGTGAAAGAAGAGGCAGTCAAACCTGTTGATCAACAGGATAAAACAAGTGTTACGGTGATTGGGAAAGTAGAGGAAACTGCTTCATCAGGCATTCCGGATGTAGTTGAGGTCTTAGATATAGCGAAGTTAACTGAAACGACTTTAGAAATTCACCAGAAAGTTCCTACTCCTCCAGATTTACTCCCTGGTAGTGAGGTCGGTGCCATATTTGATACGTACAGCCTGTCGCAGCAGGATGAAACAGATGAACATGTTCTTACCGGTGAAACGGTAGTTTCAGAAATAGTTCCCGATCTAATTGAATCTATTGGTGATCCCAAGACAATCTTTAGTGATAATCGAACAGATTTAGAACCCGTAGACTCTTTTACTTCTGCTGTTGCTGAAGATTTGACATCAATGGAACGTGAGATACCGGATTTGGTTGGAACGGAGAGTGCCGAGGAGTTATTTGTGAAACATGAAGTGAAGGAAATGACCCTTGGAATGACATTTCGCACGTTGTCAGCTTCTTCACCAACTATAACAGTCACTCCAGAATCCCCTTCGCAAATGGAACCTCCAGAATGTGATATTTTTGCGTGGAAGGATGACGGTGCCGAGAAATTTGTCGAAGAGGTTGTTTCTGTAAAACCAGATGATTTTGATGATGTATCAGGAAAGAAAGTTGGTGATTCTTTAACAGAAGCTGTTATTCCGAAAGATGATAAATTCCTCTTGGAATTGGAGACTATCGTTGAGGCTTCGGTGACTCCTAGTCCAGAAACTGTGCATGGGTTTGAGGAGGAAGAACAGAGGTTGTTTCAGGAAGCTGTTGTGTCGAGAGTTCTTGATATTGCTCAAAAAGATCAGGACCATGAGGTGATTGTAGCAGATGCTGACAAATCACCATCTAGTGCTTCTGAAGATGATCAGATAGTTCGCAAAATTGAACCCATCTCACTAATGAAAACATTAGAAAGTAGTCGAAGTCCCAGTCCCCCTGAGGTAGCTGAAATACAACTGATACCTACGTTTGATGTGGGAAAAGTTGAAGTGAATGGGAAAGGTGCTGAGGGGCTTGTTATAAAAAGTTTGCAATTTGATACTGATGATGTGACTGGGGAACAAGATAAATCAATTGTTTGCGGGGAACGCGCTGCAACATCGCCAAATTTTGAATTGCGAGAGATAATCATCGAAGAACAATTTTCACCGATACTTGAAGTTATTGTCATTGTCCCTCCGAGGGAAAGGGTGTCTTTGGAGTCTATTGAATTAAGTAGAAGGGCATCCCCTCCGCGGTTGCGTAGTCCTGAAAAGAGAAAAGTTGAACCAAGCGATTTGCGATTTACTTTTGAAATGGACAAAGAACGAGCTGTTACCGAGCTAAGTGTTGTTGCTGATGACATGAAAATGGTTATGATTCCTCCTCAAGTGAGCAAAACTGCAGTGTCTACCGTCGAAAAAGACATAACATCAAAGTCTCCTGAACAGCAACTGACAACAACCACCACACGTCCAATGGATATGGATAGTGCAGTGATCCCATCTGGCCAATCCACACAGACTTCACTCACCACTGAAACTATCCCTGAGGTGACTGTATTAACAGATGTTGAGGACTTCGAGGACACCGATGAAGGTGCCTCTCAAAATCTTCTAGAAGTAAAAGATCGTGCTGAAGGCCTTACGGATGTGGAGGATGTTGATACTTCCGGTGATGATGCAGAGTCTGCAGTCGAAGAAGATCAGCCAGACATCTTGGCATCAATGTTGCCGGATGAAGACCAAGTGGTTCTCGTTACCGAAGACCGACCATCGGATTCGGCATGGAGGGTGTTTGTCGCAGGAGATTCGGAAGACGAAGGGGGTGTTCAACATCTGAGTGACTTCGAGGAAGTTGAGTTTTCAGCCGAAGAGGATGATCATACTCCTGAGCAACCTGAGCATAGAGAGACATTGAACGGACCAATCACTCAAATGCTCACCATGGCCCTTGATCCAGGAGTGACGACTGTCATGGAAATGAAAGCTGCCGATGGTGGTCTTCTCGATGCCCCTGCTTCAGAGGCTGCCCAAGGTTCCTTGACGGATACTGAGGACGTGGATGCTTCAGATGAAGAGGCAACATCATCCGGTGGAGGTATAAAGCTATCCTTTGTAGCCGCAGAATGTTTAGATGATCATCAAGGTGCTCCTCCTTCGTACGCCGCTGCTCTTGGCCTTCCATCAGCCCAAACGCAAATTACTTCTATGTCAGAAACTGATAAGGAAGCATGGACACATGAGGTTAGCCATGTTTTAGCATCAGCTTTCAGCGCACCCATTGCGATAGCTGCACCTTCCGCGGTAGCGGCTGCGCTTGCCATCCCCCCAACTTTGGATACCTTCACGGATACTGAGGAATTCGCTGCTTCTGATGAAGATGCAGTTGAACGAAGCACCCTGCCGACAACAGAAACAACTTTATACATTTCCAGTTCAACTACCGATATCCATCAGGTTCACTCCTCTAGGTTAGATATTGCCGCCAGCCAAGAAAAGATGCTCGCGAAGGATGCGGTGATGGATGATATGGACTTACCTATAACAGACGTTGAAGACATTGCATATTCTGATGAGGAGACTCCAGCTGGTACCATTGAATCATGGACATCAAGTCCTTTGCCATCTTTTTCATCGGTTACTCGAGAAACAATAGAATATGAAAATGGTATCACGCAGACACGTGTTGTCATAGCTCCTGAAACTGCGTCATGGGATTCTAGTTCTGATAGGGCTTCGGAGGCTGATGAGTCTGGTGCTCGTAGTTCTTGGATGCTTGGTCAAGAAATGGTAGCAGGAGGAATGGGTGTGGTCCAGCAGAAGGAAGCGCAGATAGCTTTCATATTGGTACCGCAATCGAGTGAGGAAGAGGAAGATGAAGATGGCAGCATCGTATTATCATCTCCTTCCCCTATTCACATTTCCCAAATGGAACACCATGGGTTTGGAGGACCTAGAGTAGTGCCCTTGACATCTTCCTCTTCGCCAGAAGCAGAAGGATCGTACAAGGAAACTACTGTCGTCCAAGTGGTGACAGACTCTTCCTCCTCATCAGTTGTAACCACTTCCAAAGGTGAAATGTAATGGCTACATGCCTGCATGAAGCTAGATGATCATACAAAAATACAAATAAGGGCAGCTTATATGAAGGGATTCCTTCACATTTTCTGCTATTTCTAAATCCATTTATCTGATTTGTTATGCACGGTTTTAAAGAAAATATATGCGGTATTCCTGTCCGAGTTGGCCACCGTAGATTTCTTTGATGCATGTGTAAATTATTATTGTGGCCTGCTTGGAAAAGTCAGGGGATTCAAATACTGTACTATCAAAGTCGGGTAATATTATTAATTTTTACAATTGTGACATTGCAACATTGCAGCAAAAATATAGAAAACTTGGTCAAGATATTGTCATGGTTGGATAATTTTGTGCAAAGATATTTAAAAGGCAATTTGAATTGAACACAGCTAATAATGAAGCTAAATTGGTAATTCAGGTCTCATGCTAAAGTATTTTGAACCAAAAGGTTTCATTATAACAAAAAGCAATTCACGTTTTGACCTGAGATACAAGTAATTAACAAAATTACGTAGTACTTGTGTCATTTCACATGGTCTTTGTATTGCGTCAATTGATGAAATGGAAAAAGTATACTGTTTGATTTGAAGTCATTTAAACTCTGTGTAATTCAATGAATTTTTACCTATTACCAATTATATGCTAAAAAGCATATTGCCTGAAAGAGATTTCATAGAAAACCCACTTTACATGTCGGACATGCCATGTTAACTGCGTGAAAATTACAGTTTAAAGTCAAGTGATCAAACCCAAATTGAACAGATACACGTATATCGAATCGAAAGAATTAAATTGTACTCTTCTACAAGGTATAAAAACTGGTGAAATTATCAAAATTTCGAAATGCGTAGTGTTGTACATACGCGCGTACTATGTACAGGTGTCCTACTTAATTCTCTTGGGTAGCTCTTTACTCGGCTGAATTTTAGTAATGATTGTGTTATGATGCATTGTAACTGTTAGATTTCATAGTAAAAGTTTCAGGAATAATGGTTATTGTATTGTTTTTAACAGAGTGGATCGAGAAGGATGAGTCTGGAAATGTGACGCGTAAAGTCACCAAAATCTCTTACGATAGCCACAAGGAATTTCCTGATACCCATGGTAGGAAACAATTTCTGTTTGATTCATAATCATATAAATAATGTAGATAATGAACTCTTTAATCGGTTTTCTTACCAATAATTAACAATCATCGTGTGAATGAGTGATGTGAATGCGCGATTCGCAATCATCATCGCGGTTTAATTACAATCTACTATATGGCAACGTTGACTTGTTTCACTGAACTGCAAATGAATAACAGTAAATTGCAAACATATCAATGTTGTTTGCGTTTGTCATAATGAAGAAAATATGGTAGGCCATGATACAGATGACTATGAGCTATTGAAATCGACGTGCAAGATGAAAGACTTCGCTGTGTGTTGTGCTCAGCAGCTTGCTGTGAAGTGTGGTTGGGTCTTTTCACCAAGCTAAACTTTTCTTTTTCCCCTGCATATTAACATAGAGAAACAGCGATTCACTTTCTCTGTTTTAGTGAACTTTTAATATCTTTTAGCATTGTCTGAAGGAAGCAGAGCTGTCGGAGGACCTGCTTCGGTGGCAGGTACTTGTCGATGTCAGCCTTCAGGCTTATGATTCGCTTTATTACTTGTTCCCTGTTTCCCTTTCTGCTTTTCCTACACTGTTTCCGTTGTAGTGTTGCCGTTTATCTCTGATATCCTAATTTTTGTCTGGGTGAGCTAAAAGTTTCTTGCATTTAACAGTCTGCGCTAAATCTTAGGTAGCCCTTGTATATCACATTGAAAACTAACTGATAAATTTAATGCAATCTGGTTCAGTACATTGTATGTCATACATGTACAAGATTGATAGTGATTTTGGAAATATACTGTACTACTTTTAGCCTTGCTTTTAGTCCACCCAATTTGAGTACCAACTGGTACCGGGTGCATGAAAAAGTGAAAAAAAATGGCTTCAATCTTCCCACTCTCTTATTGATTTATGTACATTTTATATTTTTTGTAACAACTTAATGTATACGTTTTTGCTGCTGCTTCATATTTAAGGGTGATTGTCACTCATTGGCAACTCCTGTTGGATCCTTAATATTGAGGTACCCGTAAGGTAAAAAGTTATGCAACCAATATGTGTAATATTTGTGTAAATCCCCTATTTTTAATGAGTAATTAATCTGTGAATATTGTTAATTATTTGAAATATAACTTTCCAGTCTCTACCCTAATTTTGTAACACATTGTGCTAATCTTGAAAAATCTTGAAAAATCCGAACTTTGCGCTAACAGATTTCCAAAGTTTCAAAATTGCACTTTGGATGGTATTAATATGAAAAATTGTAAACAATACTTGATGCTACTAGGCAATTACTGATGTCATATCTATGACAATCACCCCTATTATCAAGAAAATTAACAAATTTTCGATTATCAAAGGTATTTGGACAGGGACTATGCGAGTGCATGGCAGAGCACCATTTTTTTACGTTTTATGTCTTAATCTCCATATTTGTTGTAATTTAAAACCCCTTGTACAAATCAATGTTATGATTTGTTAATCTATGCAATGTGTCACATGCACAAGGAATCTTTAATTTACGCATTTGGGTTGGTTTAATCAAGATATACGTAGTACTGTTTGTGGAAAAAATTGGAGGTTGATGTTAATTAACAGTATACATATTCCTGCATGGTAAATGATGCATGGCCTGTCCTGTGAAGAAATTTTTCAGTCGTCTTGGATTAGTGGGTATGGGATTGGGTGTTTCAAGGATGGAATTATACGTGTGTCCAGATTGGACGTTTGTGTGTCATTCTTTGCGTGTGCCACGTACAGGGTACACCAAACTCGTATTATATTAATTTAATAGTTCATGTCGCTTGCAAATTAGCAAGTTCAACTCTGTAATGATTTTTGGGGAACCCTGTACCTATGTATATGTATATAGATGAGAAAAGTGATGCTAGTGGGAAGGAGGGCGACGAAGAAAAGGGTGTTGTTGAAGAATCCATTCCTTTCGGCAAAAAGAAAGAATTCTTCGAGAGCTTGACTAACCACAAGGAATTTGTACCTGTGCCTATGCCTCGCAAGATATCTCCACCTTCCACAAGCCAATCTCCTCTTATTACCACCACCACAACAACAACCACCGCCACCACCATTGTTAAAACTCAAGAAATTCTTGTGCCATCTGAAAGCATTGTAACAGCAAAATCTCCTGAAGTGGAGGATAAAGGCAAGGATGTCAAACCACCTTCCCCTCCTGTTACAAGTTTGGACCTTGTGAGCGATGTCTACCTGGGAACGGATAGGGAAACCCTTAAACTTATCCCTGCTCCAGCTGAAGCTGTTGAGACCATTGTTACTAAACCTGCTGAAGTTCAGGATAAAGAGAAAGCTGTAGAAATCAAACCGCCATCACCTGCGGTTAGAACTTTTGACCTTGTCGGTGATGTCCATACGAAAGCAAGCGAAGATCTTCTTACGTATGGTCCTGATGCTTTCGACACATTTGAAGGTCCGGTAAAGCCTGATAAGGTTAAGGATGAACAGGTGTTGGAAGAATCCAAAGTATTCGAACCATCACCAGCACCACGCAAGAAGAGTCCAATTGTTGCCGAAAAGTCAGAAACCCTAATACAAACCAAGCCTGCGAAGGCAAAGGAAGATGAACATTTGCTAGAATCAGAAGAAATCAAACCCCAATTATCTCCAATTGCAAGTTTAGACCTTGTAAGTGAAGTCCATCCAGATGCTGGTAAACACCTTATCACAAGCCCTGACTTGGAAGTACATAAATATGGTCCTGATGCTTCTGAAGCAGTTAAAAGCCTTGTGAAACCTGAAGTGAAGGCTACAGAGCAGTTGATGGAACCTAAAAAAGTGCAACCATCACCTCCTGGCATAAGTTTTGATCTGGTACCTGAAATTTCCCCAGAATCGCCCGAAGACGACCTTCATGCCATCATCCCTGACCTGACAACCCCTAAAGATGAGCCTGAACTTGCTGGAAAATCTGAAAATGTGGTAGTAACCACTAGACCAATTGAGATCGAAGAGAAGGATATTTTCTTTGAATCTAAGGAACTGGTATCACCAGAACCTGCAACTAAATATTGGGATGTTAGTGATATTCAACAAGAAACAACCCCTGACATTGAAACTCCCAAGTATGGTCTTGAAGCTGCTGACCAGTTTGAAAGCCTGGTGTCTACTACACTTGTTGATGTTGAAGTAAAAGAAAAGCTGGTGGAATCTAAGAAAATTAAACCATCATCACCACCTGCTGGTAGTTTGGACCAAATTAGTGATCTTCAGCCAGATCATCATGTCACCACCTCAGATGTTCGTGATTCCAAGGAGTTCAAGTCACCATTATCACCACCAGAAACACACAAAGGCATTTTTCCTTCTGATGTGGATTTCCAAAAAGATGTTCCTGAGGCTACCAGAGAGTTCCAAAAAGATGTTCCTGAAGCTACCAGGGAGTTCCAAAAAGAATATCCTGAAGCTACCATAGAGTCTGAGAGCGTTTTGAAATCAAAACTTGTTAAGTTTGAAGCAGAACAGAGTATTTTGGAATCCAAACCATCGTTACCTCCAGGTAGAAGTTTGGACCTTGTGAGTAGCGATATCCAGGAAAGTGGCGATGATCTTTGTATCACAACCCCTGATCTGGAAACACCAAAGGATGGTCCAGAAGCTGCTGGAAAATCTGATAAGCAGAAGATGATTGAGGTGACAGAAAGAGTTGCAGAAGTGGCTTCAACACTGGCGTCAACATTAGAAAAAGTCGAAATGAGCATTCCCCAACAACAGCAACAGAAACAACTGCAAGAACAGCAGCAACAACAGAAACAACTGCAAGAACAGCAGCAACAACAGAAACAACTGCAAGAACAACAGCAACAACAAAAACAGCTGCAAGAACAGCAGCAACAGCAGCAAAAACAAGTTGACATTGACAAGTGGGAGGAGTTAGAAGTGGCTGTAGAAGACACTCGTCGGGTAGCTGATCTTCTAGAATCTGAATTGCATCAAGAAGAGAAGCTGGCTAAAGATTCACTACTGGACAAGAGTGTGGACCTTGATGAAAGCAGCGCAGTACAATCCAGCAGAGATGGTAGCGTTGTTTCCGATAGCGATGAAGGCCGGGCAATCAAGGCAGAGATTAAACTACTCGTTAAGACGACCGGTGAAGGCAAAGAAGCCATAGAAATCAGATCCATCAGGGAATTTGTGGACAGCAGCTCTGGTGGTGCTGGCGTTTCTGCTTCTTCCACAACCCCATCATCTAGCCTTGGCAGGATCTTCGCAGAAGCTGCTTCACCCACAGCTCCCAAGTCACCACCCGTTGCATCGATGACACAGGACCAATCTCCACCTCAATTGGCGTCGTTGTCCTTCCCCTATGAGGAACCTCCACACTTTGGCAGAGGACTCGAAGAGACCTGGGACTCCGGCAAGTTAAGGGATTCCGCGATGGCCATGTCGTCAGGTAAGGGGATGGTGATGACCGATGGATGAAAGAAGCACAAGCAGCTGACAAATGGAAGAATGTTGTGTGCAGCTGTGCATGTCACATATGGCTATGTTGGCTGGCTTTATGCACACCAATCACTTGACTGAATGACTAATAACACGTATACAAGGGATGCGTTGTTCAGTTGCGCTTCGTCTTGGCATTCAGTTCATGGATTTTCAGTTGATGAATGCTGCAAAAGCATATTGGTGGCATTTGTTTTTTTGGTTTGGAATTATTAGTTAGTTCCAGAATTGGATGTTGATTCTTGTTGTTGTAATTGCTGTGCAGCGTGCGTTTGATTTGCCGTAAAACTTTAATGTAAGGTTATTGCACGTTGAAAGTTAATGGGAGGCAGAGGTGTTACCTGGACATTATTACAGTAAGGCTATCTGACACTTTGATAACAAACAACACGTTACACTTGAAAGTCGAGCACAAAATGATGTATTACAATGAACTTTTTTAGATGTTTGAATTGATTTTATAGCATTTCCCAAATATATTTTCGGTTTAAGTTTGAATTACGGTAATTAAGATCAATAAAATAATCCAACTGAGATTCAAAGCATCCTGGTTATAGCATCACCGTGCTAAAGATCTTTATTATTAATATTCTAACTTTGTTCTTTAAATGAAACTAAATTATTGTTTAGTCTGTTCATTTAAAATTATCTTTCTATGTTTACGTAAGCGAAGAGTGATGATGAAGTAACATCAGGTGTGCTTTGTATCTATACAGTGGTAAGAATTGTGAATAATGTACTTCACTGTATAACTGATATTTTGTGCCATTTTCATTAATTATATAAGGCTTATTTGGAGTCACGCACACACTTGATTTCAGCTGGCAAACGAAATGAGCAATGCAAAACAGCGCAAGCATGGCATTGGCAATATTCGGTTGCAGGCATAGTTCAACAAGATGTTACCTTCAGTTTGTCCAGTTTGTCTGTACGTATTATGTGGCTCTGTAGCCGGGTTCTTGTTGATGGAAGCCGCTCTGAAAGCTACGAGTCCGACGGAGGAATCCGAAGAAGACCACGCGGTGATGGACCGCGTGCTGCGAGCGCCTCCGTCAACATCCGCCAGCGCTGCCGGAAGAGCCGAGGTCGAGTTGTCCGAAGTGAGAACCGAAGATGAAGCCCCAGAGATAGAAGACGACTTGATGTCCCCTGTGATCGAACAACAGAGAACATCCTCCGGTGTCGGTTCCACGGGAGAAGAATTTGACGACAACCTTGACCGAAACCAGGCATCGGAAGATAGCGGAGAAGCGGATATGCATGCGGTATTGGATAACATGAAGTTCGCTGCGTACGAGGACGTGCATTCCATGTACCATCAACACGAACAACCTCCTTGGGACAACGGTCCTGGCATGGGAAGGGCTTCATCGATGGATGGGATTGCGCGAGAACGACACGTAAAAGGGGGAGGAGACTTGCACGCGCAGTCATCGCTTGAGGTTGAAGTTGGAAGTAGAGGTAGCGACGAGCACATGATGTCTGAGGAGGACAAGGACAGAATGGCAGGGGACCTGGAGGATATTGTTGAAGAAGATCACGGTGAACGGCGACACGTGGCTAGTCCTCTGAGCTCTCCGCTTAGTGCTCCAGGTACCTGCATATCATACCCACTGCGCCCATTGCACCTCGAGTCACACGCAGCTACTCATCCTTGATTTTATTTGATCCATTAAACAATATAAAATCCATTATTGCATCACCTTAAAATTTTGTAGCCTTTTTAACCTTGCGATGAACCGGTACAGTAGAAATGCTTGAATTGGTTTGCTGCTGCTTGATTTCCACTTTATTTCTGTTTAACCATCTCGGATTGCATTTTAATCACAAATTCCGTGCAGATTTTGTTATGTTAGCTCCATTTGTCTTGATATATTTAACCCTTGCCACTTGTAGTAAACTGTAGTTGCTTGCTTGGTTGCATAGGGATGTGACTGAAAGACAGAGAATATACTGATTCAGACAAATAATATTTTGCTATAAATTACACAACTTATTCCAGTGAAGTGTTTGAAAATGAACATATAATGTTTAAATGTCATGCTTTGCAAAATAGATAATTTAAAGTGATGTTAAAATTTCAGAGGATTATTTCAATGAAACGTTTTGAAGTATAGAGTACAATCAATTTAAGATACTAATTTTAATGGGAAATGTCAAAATAGTGATTTGAATTTTGCGGTGTGAAACTTGTTAACAAGAAATCTTGACACTTTCATAGATCCAATTCTTTCATAAGTAAAGTAATAGTATTTCATCAGCTGATCATATCATCATTGATGATGTCATTGAGGCAATTTGTAAATTCAATTACAGTTGCAACTTGTTTCTTATTACTCCCTACTAAACATTTGATTCTTGCAAATTCCTTTTTGATTCAAACTTTATATCATGTTATAATGTAAAATACGATATCAAAGTAGTAGTAAAATTCGGTCACAACCCTTGGAAATGTTGCAATAGTAGAAGCAATGATTGGTAGAAGTAGTATCCAAAGTACAAATAATAAGTTATTCGATTTTTGTATGATGTGATTGCCAATAATAATTTGTGATGTCCGTTTCATAAATGTGGCTGAATGAATAAGAAACATTGCAGTTTGCTTATTTCTTCAATCACTGTTTTGCTTTGCCATGCACCTGCTGTTGTTTGACAAGCTGCCCACCGCAATTTTTTTCGTAAATTTTTGCGTGGTTCGAATGAGGGACTCATTAAAAGCGCATCTCCAAATGAAAAGTAGAGTAAAGAGAAGCATGGACGTGCACGTACCTACTTTCAGATGCAACCGTTCCAAATCGATATGATAATGAGCTCGAAGTTGACACTGACGTGCGACAGACGTTGGAAGCCGCGCCGCAACGTGAAGATGCCGTTCAAAATATAAGTCCACGAGTGTCTGTCACCGGACCTTTGGAAGACGATGAGGTATCCCAGGAAGAAGAATTGGGTGACAAGAAGTGCTTACCCATAGTTACAACGCCTCTGTCGGAGCGTAAACTTCACCTTCCGAAACCGCAACCGTTGTACGCCGATCAAGCCGTGCCGTGGGACGTGACAGAAACTGAAACCGAATGGCCAGATGAAGCTACTAGTCCATCGAGTGCCCCGATTATCATGGAACCTCCTGATGACTCTGAGTTACTTGTCGACCGAAGACATTCTTCGCCAGACCTTCGCAAACTGTGTCGCGAGCAAGGTATATGCGATACCATGCGCTGAGCGTAATACACCTCCATTTGAAAACAAAAGTCGGTGCACTTGCAGACATGGTTTTATAAAATATTACATGTTTACACAATGTCCCTCATAATACCTTCCTGAAAGTTATTTCATTTGGACGCAATGACCCTCTGCCTCTCATGGTTTGGATGCGCGGTTTGAGTTTAGTTTGGAAGTTTGGTCTCAGTGTGTGCTTGAAATTTTTGTAACACTTGATTTGTTTTAATATTGGATTCATTTGCCAAGTGTGTTCGAAACGTGAGCTTAATTATCTTCATTAATAAGGTAACAGCTAAGGAAAATTCTGTGGAAATCAACATTGCCATTTTCGACTCGCGAAGAGTCGAATATGGAATAATGTTGAGCACTCTTAATTAATTGGTGGCACTTCAAAAGTATTTCTTCGATAAAATACTAAATGATAAATTAAACATTTTAAGGAACCAAATTTTACAGGTACCTACGTAGTGTCCATCCATATATGGTTTTCATTCGGATTGCTATCAACCGTTACGAACATGCTGTTTTTGAAAATTACAAAATATTTTCAGTTTGATTTTGATAACTACTTATGTTTAGTAACCACGTTTTTCTGCCTGCTCATTTAAATACCTAAATACTTAATTCTGTAACTTTTAGTATCTTTTGCTTGCGCATGATCCGTATTTGTCTTGCAATACGAACACTAACCAGCATTATTTGTGCACAGTTTTCACGGTATACTTTACACTTTATTCTCTATCGTTGCCATCTTGCTGGAATTTTATGGTATACAACTGTTGTTCACTAATCGCATGAAGTTTCACATGAATTTGTTTCATTTTCATTAAGTTTATCACCTTGCAAGGTACATTTCGCTTGGATTTAATAATGATCATTTGGAGCGTTTGTTTATTCTGTTCACAAAAGTTATTTATTCATCGTCATACATATGGTCATGCATAATTTTTCTAATATAGTAGACTTAAGAAGAATATTTCTTAGTCATTCCTTGGTGAGAATGTAAAACACATCATTTCACAAAAAAAATCCATATTTAAGATTATACATATTGAGAACAAATGAATCTACAGTTTGTGATATGGCAGTGTGCTATAGAATAAGAGTTGAGCTGAAATAATGTATGTGCACACTGTGTTACCGGTAACATGTAACGGTGAGTTCCATCTTGTTTAATACAAGGATAATATCAGGCATACCGTTTATATTTAAGAACCTGTGGCCATCGAGCCTAACATAAAATCCACTAACTGTACTTGTACTTTGGATACTTATAACATTTATTGAATGCTGGCCTGAAATGATACGTGAAACGAAACATCCGCTGTTACCGCCATTTAACGCAAGTTTCCAATGAGACATGTATTTTCCTCCACTTCTAGTTAAATGGTTCTTTGTGTTTGTTGAGATTTAGAGTGATTTCCTCCAAATTAATGTAATAACAGAACCATTTTCCTATTCTGGGGAAGTAATACTTGACTCTGCATGGTGACCCGGTCATTTTGTTGCAACACCAGCCAATTTCCACAAAATCCCTGACGCATTCGTTAACTTTCAACTCAACTTCCCCCCCTGCTAACATAGCTCTCCTTGCTAACGTTTGTGATTTGTAGATGCAATGCCAATGCCCCCAGCCATGGCGGAGCAGCGAGCTGTAGCACAGGACACAGCAGATGTGGAGGATGTATTTGTTCGTCCAACGACGCCTCCCGTCACTTCCTTGCCTGTTGTATCCGCTAAACCTACTCCAACAATCCATAGCCCCCATATACCCTTTGTTCCTGCACCTACTCCCCCTGCCCCAGCACCTACCTCTGTCCTAGCCCATCCTCGAACCGCTTCCCCAGGTGGAGCATTGGACAGTGATGAATCTGTTTTGACAAGACTTTCACCACCAGAAAGCCCAACCCCAATGATGGAGGCAGATATCTCACCTCCCACTGATTATCCTGCAAAACTAACCCCTCAAAATCAGGTCTACGTTGGAGTGTCGCCAACCGAGGTCTCTTCTCTGTACGGTCAACAGAAACCCCATGTCCCCAGTCCACAAGAAACTGCTTGGTTGATATCTGATGAGGGTGATCAACCTGACGTTGGAGGTATTCTTACTGGTGTTGGTATACCAAGAACAACATCTACACTGTTGTCATCAACTTCCTCTTCCACAATGTCATTTGTTGCCGATCAGACTGTCAGTGAGATATCATCAGACCGCAGTGACACTGAAAGTACGACTCAGGCATCTTCGGTGGTAACTGTTATGCATAGGCCAGACTTGATAGATTCCAGAGATGTTGAAGGTGTTTCTTCCCCTGTCTTGTATGAGAAAGATCACGATAAAGTTTTTACAATGACTGAAAAGGTAACATCAACCAGAGAAGGTGATTTCAGTTTTCGAACTACCATTGAGTCAGAAAGCAGTGTTTATTCAACCAGGACAGAGAGTACTGGCTCAGAATTAGATGAGGAGGCTTTGAGGATAGCCGAGAGACTTGCCTTTGAGAACCAAGCTTTTGCCGGTGCGGAGAAGATTGATGTTGACGATAAAGAAGTTGGTGGGGCTGCAAGATTGGGAGGTACAACAAGCCCATTTGAAATTCCACGAAGGTCCTTTGAAAGCGCTGATGATGCAGAAGTTCTTCCGTTTGAAAGACGTTTTCGTGATGAGATTGTCCGAGAGGAACTAGCAGATAGTGCAGACCATTCATCGCACGCATTCGAGCTGAAGAAGATTGAAAAGGGGTTTTCTCCTGACGAATTGAAGAAAGTTGAAGAGCAACATTTGCGTTTGGAAAGACACATTAGAACTGAGATCTTCAGCACTGAATTGCACCAAGCTGTTGAAGCTCCATCACCTGAAATGAAAGGTTTGATCGCGGAGTGCCCTACTGAAGAAGGAGCAGAAAAATTCCTCGTGCAAAGAATGCGGTCAGATATTTTTGCCGGTGAGATGGAACATCAAGTGGAGGATCTCTCCCCAGAACAGAAAGAGTTGCCAAAGTTCCCTGAATATCAAGCTTTTCCTCAAAGTGAGAAACCCGACCTGAATCTCGGCAAACTGGACATTGCAATGCCAGATGTTGTTCCATCATCCGACAAGTCTCCTGTACGAAGTGCCAAATGTGAACAGGTGCTGTGGGAAGTTCCTGTGCAGGAGCAAGGAGATGGAGATGCAACTGAAGTAGCTGTTGAGATACCTCCTCACAAACAGATGCTCTTGGAGAAGGAGGAGGAAGAGGATGAAGAGGAACAAAGTGATGTCATGGGCGAAAGAGAAGGAGGTGAAGATGCTGATGTGGAAACATCAGAAGAATCAACTGCTCCGATGACAGATAGATTGAGTGCTACCGAAGCAAGGCACATTGCTGAAGAGATGATCGAAGAGCTGAAATCCGAAGTAGCGCGAAGACCTCCTTTGCGCCAGATTCCTTCTGAGATATCAGAGGAAGATCTTATTGAGAGATTCGAAGGTTCTCCTGAACTTGATGATACCCATCCTTTCATTTCAATACCTGTAGCAAGCCGAGTTCCAGAAAAGACCCCTGAAGCCCATATGTTACATGACAGTGATCATGATAAAGATGATGTGGACGAAGATTCATCAAGAGATCGTTTTGATATGCGTGTTCATGGTCAGCCGAGAATGAGCTCAGAAGACATCAGGTGCAAGTTTATTCGTGTGGAGACATCAAGTGTTGACATCACTGACGAGGAGCTGAGAGCAAGCGATGATGAGTTGTCTCCACTTGAAGAGCACATGGAACGTCTACAGCACATGAAAGTTGAGGAAAACCTCCGCAGGGACAGCTTCGTCAAGATCAGCGAAGAACATGAAGCTTCCATGCTGGAAAGAGAGTGGGAAGCTGCAATACGTGCACAACAAGGGGAACCCAATCATGATGAGGCTTCCTGTGCATCAAAACCTTCTGTAACAATTACCAAAACGTACAGTGAGTCAAAGAGTGAACACGAGTCCATGGAGAAGTCCTTCACTGAGCAATTCTCTTACACAACAGCAGAAACTGTCAGGATTACAACAAGACCTGATGGCACTAAATTGGTGGAGGAAGATTCTGCCCAAACCGAGGATTTAATGAAGATTGACAAAGAGCGAACGCAGAGTCTGAAAGAACAAGAGCAAGAATCCCAGCAATTTGTGGAATCTGGTGGGGAGCAAAAACTACTTTCCAGAGATGTTATTGTTGACTCGGATCTCCATAAGGCTGCCACTGAAAAGACTACGTTCGAACATGATGGTGCAGAAACCTCCAAGAAGGAAAGCTTTGATAATGCAGGCATTGCCGCTGACAAGTCATTCACAGCGCAATCTTCTGGCAAGACTGAAGTCCTTAGTGAAACACAAGTTCAACACTGGCAGATTGTGGAGAAAGACAACATCCACGATCCATTGGAAAGGTACGAACAACATGCTGAGCAGTACGAGAAGTCTGGATTGGTTAGAACTCGTGAAGCCGATGTGGATGACTATCGCAGTTCCGATGAGCAGTACATGAGGTTTCGCGAGGAAGTATCCAGGGAATCTTCGCAGGAAACTTCCACTGCACCCGGAAGTGAAGTGTCTGAAGAGGAACGAGTTGATAGACGAAGCAGCACCACTAGTAGTACTGCCCCGGATGTGCCTTCAGATACAGAACGTCCAAGGCCCGCGGTAGTTCTTCGCCGGGATAGACGCGGTGATCCACATCAAGTAGATGCACGGTCAAGTTCTGGTGACAGTCCATATTTTTCTGCGGAAACAGATGGAAGCAGTGGCAATATGCTGCATGGAACACCAAGCACTAGTCGCCCTTGTTCCTCAGATGTTGAGACCCTTGTAATGAGTGCAGGTGTGGGGTCATCGGAGTACGAAACTTGCGCAACATCATCCCAGGATGAAACGTATGGTACAGCTCCCACTTCCCAGGAGTACATGTCAGCTGGATCTGCTCTGAGTCACAGTTCCAGGGAGTCGATGCCATCCATGGATTCAGAAAGCTCTGGACACTTGGGTAGCTTAGAGGTGTCTTCAGAAACAAGTGAAACTCTGGTTCCATCTGCTTTGGAGATGATGGAACGTGATGCGGAGACACCAACTTTACTCGGCAGTGAAGACAGGTTCACTTTCTCCTCAACAGCCACCACAGAGTACATTTTAAGAGAGCCATATGACACCGATATACCAGAGCATGTGATCAGAGGGCAAAGCGAGCCTGTGGGGTCACCGTACCTTCCTGATGCTGGCCCATCTGCATCATCCTCATTCATGTTGGACAGCTTATGTGCTGTTGACTCGCTAACTTCATCTCATATTTTGGCCAGCGCTCCTCGAGAGGAAGACCTCGATCTAGATAAATATGAAGATCATGAGCAATATGCCTTTGAGTATTGTGATCGACGTGATTCTTCTTCTGAAAGTCCTTTTGAGGTCATCTCCGATTCTGACCTATTTGATTACGAACCTGGCAAAGAATTTATTCCTGAGATGGTGTCCGAATGTTCAAGTGGATGGCTACCAGGGAGTGGAGGAGGTGATGACTCTGAAGATCATGGAGCTGGAGCAGGTGGACCTGGTGCAACAAGTGGATCTGGAACCGGTGGACCCGGTGGACGAAATGGCCTTGCACCATCAGCACCTTCGCCAAAGATCAGTCCATCACAAACAGAGGACCAAACCAGATCTGCATCAGTGTTCCGTCAAGAATCTGGTGCTTATATTTCAGCCGATCGTGTGGATGAATTTAGCGACCAACCTTTGAGTCCGGAAGAGTGTGAGAGGGCATTTGTTTGTGACCCTGCAGGAATATCTAGCACTGATACTAGTCTTACTGCTAGCTTTTTCTCTGATAAACAGTCGCAGGCAACTGTCTTGGCAGCGTGGGATGATTCAGGTGCAAATAGGTCATTTGCGCAGAAGAGTGAAGATGCTGCTGATGCCGAAGAGGAATTCGGTGAAAAGGGAACCTTTCCAGTCCATGTCGCAGAGGATGCAGTGCAAGCACATCTGGGCGACACTAGTACTTCACCAAGCCAAATTGTAGCACCTTCGCCACCAGCATCGTTGGTTTCTCATGATATCTATGCTCAAGCTAATGGGCCTGTTGAAGTCGATTTCGTACCAGAATATGATTCTGTAGAAACCCGTGACACCAGCTTAGTGTCCTCTACTATTACTTCTTCTGACACCCCCCACGTGGACATAATATCTCATCCTCCCGACGTTGTTGCTGAAATTGCACAGTATGGCTTCAGAGATGAAGTCTCCAGGGAAGGGATTGCAGCAGAGTTTACTTGCTCTAGCGTTGAGACGAGGACGCCTGAACGCTTTGAGCAGTTGAGTAGTGGCGACACAGATGAGTTTCGAGTTACTGTGGAGGGTGTTGGTAGTTTAGAAGCAGTAGTTTCTGATGAGGAGCTCACTGAGTCTGATATGGAACCTGACATGACACCTGTAACTACTCCTAGAGCTGTCTCGCTGGAGTTTAACGACAAGCTTGAGCCAGTAGCAGTTGGGGTTGTTGTTGAATCTGTAGATGTGGAAGTGCCTGGAAGTGGTAGTGGAGGTGGTGGTGGATTGTGTACCAGTACATTGCCTCCAACAAGACCGGTGTCTCGAGATCTCTCCGACACAGAGCGTACTGAATCCGAGCTCCGTGATATAGATATGAGCAGCAGACCGCTGTCACATGCCGAGTCAGACTCGGATCAAAGACCAATGTCCGAGTTCTCCGACGATCGACCGGACTCGGAATTGCGGGAGATCCTGCGACAGGCATCCAACCATTCTGAAGAAAAGGAACTGGAGGATATTGCAGAACGTCCCCCTTCTCCTGAACCTTTAGACGAGTACCAGATTTCTGAAGATCAAGTTACTTCCCCTCCTCTGCCTCCACCTAGAATCGAAGGTGTCAGCTTTTCAAGAGCATCACCGGCAGCGGACATTCCATATGATTCTTCTGAGCAACCAACTCAGAGAGAGAAACATGAATTTGAGACTAGTGAAAGAACATTCAAGGAGAAGCGCACTCACACCTGGTCTACAGGATTTCCTGATATAACTGTTACCCAGCACGTGTCTCCAACCGCAGAAAAGGAAGATGATGTTCCACCTAGTTACGAAGAATATGATCTCCAAGAAGAGGACATTGAGCAACACCATGTGGTACCTTCCGCACCAGAGATGGAGGAAACGGGCTCACCGACAAGAGCTTACTCCCCGATAGTGGTCCAGTTAGCCGGAACAAAGGTTTATCCAGATGAGTACGATGAAGCTGTAGCTCAGAAGAAAGATGGTTCTGATGCTTCTTTAGAAAAAGGGGACTTTGAAGAGACTGAAAAGGATGAGGTTAGCAAGAAAGAGTCTTCTGATTTGGATAGAGAGATGTGGGAAAGTCATCTGCTACAACAGCAGGCTGAAGCAGCTGCAGCCTCGGGTTATCTGTACCGTATGGATTTTGAGCGAGAATACGAAGAACGTGAAGAACTATACACTCACGAAGAGGAGGAAGAGGAGGAGGATGAGGAAGTAGAAGAACAACAGAAAGTTGTTGTACAAGAAGAACGTCTGGAAGATGTTGAACCAAAATTAGAACCTGATTTGACACTGACACCGAAGACTGATTCCAACAACACCAGCACGCCGGAGTACGATGTTTTGGCTGGAAGACGATTCTTCAGCAAGAGTGGTGAAAATGACGATGCTTCAGTGTCTTCCTTGCAGGAGTTTGAACGTCTGGAGATGGAATTGTCTAGACGTCACAGTCAGGGCTCCCAAGATTCACTGAATGGCAAGAGGCCGTTCAGCAGGAGCGGTCAAGGGGATGATGTTGCGTCAGTATGTTCTCTGCAAGAGTTTGAACACCTGGAACACGAGTGTGTAGAAGCTGATAAGATTGAGTTAATTGCCCAAGAAGAGGCTGCCAGACTATCTGAGATTGAGGAAGGACACGAGTCGCAAGCATCAGAAGCTGAGAGCCAAGAAACGTTGTCCGAGCAGGAACCTGATGATGATAGTGATTCAGATGATTATGAACAGAGAATGTTTGAGATTGACATGATCATCAAGCAGGCTCAGTGCAACGTTGAAAAATTTGTTGACACCGATGATGACGATCACAGTAGTGCGAAGAGACACCACCACCACAAAGGCACACATACAAGACCCAAACCAGATACATCTGCTGGTACTTCTAAGCCACCAGTTTTTGGCGGTACCAAGAAAGCTGACTCAGGGTCTGGTGGAAGTGGCGGTGAAGCCACTGAAAGTAGCATAGTGGATAAGACTCCTTCGGCAGGGGAAGACAGCGGTGATTCCCTGGATGATGCTGATGAAGGTGTTAGTATCCCCAGAGTTCAGGAAGCAGAAGTTGAAGATGAAGATTCTCTTCACGATGATAGGGTTGTTGCAGAAGGAGCTGAAGAAGACTCTGAAGACTCCCTTCAAGATGATGTTCCTTCAAAGAATCCGGTAAATAGAGACGACTGCGACACCGATTCCTTGAAAGGGGATTCTGCAACTCACGGAGCTAGAGTATCCATTGGTGGAAGCACGTTAACAGAAGAACGTGTTACTAGTATTGCCGGGGGAGGAAGTGGAGGAAGTGGAGATGCAATGGCTTCCAGCACAGATTCATTAGATCCAAGTAGTTCTACGGCTACTCACGCCACGTACCAATACGAAACGGACTCGATCATGTCGTCGAGCTTCGCAAGCATGCAGACATCGGGAGAAGAGTCTACCATGATATCCAGCACGGACACGTTCGACATCGATCACAGGGGCATTGCCGGCCAGTACCACGTGGAACAACACCCAGGTGGACCTGTTGGTGGTGAAGTCAGAGGAGCTGTGGTCGTCGAAGACAACGCTCAATTCCGAAATGGACACGCAGGGTACCCAACTATTACTTCAAAGTCATTCACAGACCTGGAAGGAAACGTTAGGTTGCAGAAGCTTCTTAATGAATATGTTGCATCAACTGGTGCTGCGCAAGGCACAACTGAAAAGGAGGAGGAGGAAGAGGAAGTTGTTACGGGTGAAAGCGGCGAGAAACCACCCGTGATACATCGATCGGTGATGATGCCTCCTGAATTGAGTGCGGTAACATTCGCCGGTCCAGATGCAGACGCCAAAATGAAAGAGTTCATGGAGAGCTTCCAGCCAGGAGAAGACATTATTGAAACGGAGACCACCGACGAAATGGGCAACGTTCACATCACACGCACCATCCAGCGCCGGGTCATCATGCAACCCCGGCTCGAAACAGACCCTGAATCTTTTGTGTTAGATGACAATATCCTTACCAGCCAAAGGCAGGATACGGAGGAAGTTGCCGAAGAAGAGGAGGAAGTAATCGAGAGCGAAGATGGACACGGTCTCGTTCGGCGTATCGTCCGGCGACGTAGAATTCCTCCCCCTGATATCAGAACGGTTTCCTTCTCCGGACCGACTGCCATGGAGGACATGGAGGAGTACATGAAGAAGACGGTGGGAGGCTTCCAACCCGGCAGGCAGTCGCAGCAGGTGGAGGAGACTAGAGATGAAATGGGCAACATCACTAGGGTTGTCAGGCATTCCGTTGGGGTGGTAGAATCTTCAGGTGATGGTGCTACTTGCGGTGATGGTAGAGCCAAGGTTTCGGTTCAAACTTATTACGACACACTGACGAGCCCATCGCACGCTATCTTCCATACGGTCGCTGGGGCCAGTGCCAGGGTGACCGCTACCTCACGGTTCATTGAATCTTCTTCGTCCCCGTTCGAGGGATTGTCTCCTAGCGGTTCCCCCAAGAGAACCCCTCCTTTGCCTTCCTCTTCCCGTGATTCTCCCCCTTCGTCCCCAACCGTGTCCTCATCCTCGCACTCAGAGGACTGTTACTGTGGGCCGGAGGCTGAAACGGAAACCTCTGCGCAGGTAGCCTTTGTAGGAGCGCAGCGCACAGGTAGACGACATCACTAACCGCACTTGTACTTGTCGATCACCTTCTTCCTTGTGCTGCTGCTGCCGCTGCTTCTTCCGCGAACGTTGCTCGTTGTTCCCGGCTGCCTTCTTCACGTGCTTCTCTCTCTAAATGTTAGCCGTTCAGCATCTGACGTTAATGGCAATTAGTATTTGGTGTTTTTGCTGGGGAAAGTAGGGTTTACGTATTCCCTACCCCCCACCGTGCTACTCTACCCAATTGAATATACCATGTGTTAGACTTTGAAGCCTACTTCTGTACTATGTAATTAAATTGAAGTATGGGTGGGTGTTAAAACTGAAATTTCAGCCCGTGGAGAATTTTTATGTATTTGTAATCGTTTGTAACAACTTGTACAGATCAGATATCCAAGATGGATAGGACAGTATAAAAGAGACAAATGAAAACAAAGGAGTAATAAGTCACATCCAGTGTCAGCCGTCATCTTGGATTTATTCATTTGTTACGATAAATTAGTTACACATTCTCCACAAGTTTAGTTGCAATATTAATTATTTATGATACCAGCCATTATATAAGAAATGTTCTTTGGTAAAGTGCTAAATTCTAGCATGGTGTATTCAATTGTGAATTTGGGGTTTCCGTTAGCCTGGAAATGTGATAAGGGATTTGCTCTGCCATGTTTGTTCGCTGCCTGATGGACTACTTCTCGCTGGAATTTCGATGGCCATGGTTATCCTTATTCTTTACTGTGTTTTACGTATATATAGGTTCATTTGATTTATCATTGTTCATTCATTTGATAATTTTCTGACCTATCCCGGTCCACGTTATACAACTTCTTTTCGCCAGTATAACTTGTCTTCGCGTTAACAATGCAAACAGGCTCCACCTCCATAACTCAAACACATAAAATACAATGTTCGTAATAATTAAATTAAAGTTGATATTACTAATTTCAATTCATCTGCAGCCTTGTAATTGAATCGGATATTATAATTGATTTAATTAATGACATTACAGTGATATTACTTGGGAGTTAGCGAAGTGCATTGGTATGCTGGCGAATCGAAGTTTGACTGATTTTTGTTGGAGAATGTTATGCCCAACGACTGATAATTAATAAAGCATGTTTACAACGTCTGTTTGGTTGGATTCTTCCAATTTTTACATTTTTTCTTCATTGTGGTTTTCTTGATTTAGACATTGCTGAAAGTGTTTTGCGTATTTTGCAGGCTTTGTGATACTATAACAGTTGTTACACTTGCACCTCTACTGCAATTTATAGAAACTATTAATATTTTATTTTGCAAAATGCTCAGTTTGAGATTGAAATGCTCGTTTATATGTGTGTGTGTGTCTGTATTAAATAGAGTAAAAATATTTTGTAACTAAATTAGAGGGATTTTCACTCCGGTCTTTCGGTGTGATAGAGTAGCATACATGTGGGAGCATGAAATGTCTTTGTAAACCGTTTGCACTCTTTGTAAAGTATTAAGTTATGAAGTGGAAATGTTTGTTGTTTCATATTTGTGGTTGACACTTTGAGACATTTGACTTTTCAGAAGACAAGCCTTCCTGGTCAAGTTCTGATCCGCAAGAAGAACACGCTGGGCTGAAGACCGAAGGGCCCACCATGTAAAGTCATGTAACATTGATCATATTGAAGGTGCTGTTAGAATAAAGAAAGAGGATACAAGTACATATTAGAGCATTTGTTTATTTAAACACAAGGAAAATGTAAAATTTTGGCAAAATTGGCTAAATTTGCGTTGTGCGAAATCATCGATAAAGTCGAAAATCAAAGTACATTATTTACCAATTCTTGTGGACTCTATTTTGATTGACTATAACGGAAGTTATTTATGATTATATAATAAAGTTTAATGTTTGTAAATGATTCATATTGACTATTGGAAATTTGAGGGTCATTTTACGTGCGGGAAACCGAAAATTTCAACGTGTTAATTTTACACTGTCAAAATAATTTGTTAATAATTACCACTGTTAATTTAAAACTTGATATTTTAGAATAAAACTCTTTGCTTAACGTATTTATGGTTTTACAAAATGATAAAGTGATTTTTCACAGATTGGTTTTTGCACGCGTATTCATTTCTACCGCTTTTCGGAAAATTCCAAACTTAAAATTCCTCACTTTATCATTATTCTACTGGTGTCTTCTCTTTTTCTCTTCGATTTACTAACAATGTTAACTGTTTCTACAGGATCATCAGCAAAGAAGGCCACGATGACCACGAGGTGACCAGCGATACTTCGGACAGCCACCAAGAACAAGATTTCCAGTTGCGTGAAGACATGCAGCAAATTCTGGAGAATTTCATGGCTGAAGACCAACAGGACCACCCCAATAACTACCAGGACAGTTAAAAAGGAGCAAATCTCCAGTATATTATTACATATTCTCTCTCTTTTTATCTAATTTGGAGTCGTACGGAACATATTGCTATTACGTTATATCAGTGCTCACGAAAACAAAAACAACAAAAACACCCACATATGCCTACATATATACTATAGAGCCACATTTCTGTTAATATAATAAGCACATAATTCGGACCGGTTTCTTTTTTCTAGTCACATTTTTGGTGTTTAAAAAATTCTACTTGATAAGATCGTACACGGCCACTTTGCTGTAGTTGGCGTGTCGTTGAAATTACCGCGTATGTGGCTAAAATCAGTGCGTAGAGAAGCTTGCAATTTTTGCATAACAGGGGCTTGTTGACACGTTATTTTGGTAAAAGAAATGGAAGTAAAATAAGCGCAGTTGTGATCTGTGGGCAGATTTTGTAGGTTTTGGTTTAGACTTCGACGAAAGGCCGCGATGCGGATTGCGTACGGTTGCCTTTATTCCGGGTTCTCGCTCGAGTGTGGCTAGTACCACCTCTCAAAGGTGATACATGTATTCTTATTAATGATATTATAATGATTATTGTTATTATTATCAATTGGGGTTATCGTAAGAAGAAGGAAAAACCACTATAAAAATATTGTGCCAGGTGGATCAAAACAAATATCCATATATCTGCTTCCTAATCGGTAGGTGTATATCCCCCTTCCTTCCCTTCCTCCATTCCTCACACATATTTAACAGGAAGAATTGCATCTTTACTATTGTAGCATGCACATTTCACCACCAATAGTTTGTAGGGAAAATCCCTGTGGCCCGATACGAATAACAATTTACATGACTTGAAAGTTTTTGGATGATGAATATATTGTAATAACATGTTTTTTTGCTGATCGAAGGTGCAAGTCTATAAGCCTGTTTGTGACCTAAGTTACTGTTGAAATGCACTTTGAAACAATATAACCAATAGTCGTCAATAATTAACAGTTTGATGTTAAGCCAACTATAAAGCTTTTTTTCGGTGACGAGATTATACAATTTTTGCTTTCGTATAAATTAGAGTTAGTGGGAAGTTGATTTATTAAAAACGCTGAGAGATAATATTCTTCATCACATATGGTTTATTTAGGAAACTGTTTAAGTATTTGCAGTGTATTTGTTATATAACTATATATACACAAAACAGCATACTGTTGCGACAACATCCCAGTTTTTGTTATACTTGCAAGTTGTGCTCGTGTCAGGGGTAATTTTCAAATGTGTCGTGTAAATCGTTGGCCAATCACACACATCAATTAAAAAGCTTCGTACAAATGCAGTGTTTTTACGCCATTTAACACATGTACCAATCTTAGTAGACATAGTGGTTGATATTCAAATATAATACAACTTCAAAACAGAAGTGAGTAAGTTAAATTGCCTATTAATTTTGAATGGTTTCAAATAATTTTAAATTAACCTGCTTGGTCATGATAATTTAGACAGTGCTCAGTCACTGGCTGCATTCAATCTTTATAACCAAAATCATGTTTGTAAAGAACAGTTTATTATACCTTATATTAAAATCTAATCATAAGTTTGATTGTATCTACAAAAATATGACTTTTCTGCAGACGTTTTTAGTTCAAATTCCAATCCACATTATTATAAACTGGTTTAACAAGTCAGATTATGAAACTGTTTGGTCATGTGACTTGACCATAATGCAAAATTTTCCACAACTGATGATTTTTAATAAAGACTGAATGCAGCCATTGTTCAGTCATTATTAAAATACAGCACCCTCTAGTGTTTTATTTTAATATCAAATCACTTGGTGGTAACTATCCCTAACAGGAGGTTGCGTTTGTAACAGCACTTCATAATGGATCTTCCTTTATTAATAACAGTTTGTTCTTTTGTAGGAGTGTTGCCATCAGAAAAATACCAGGTGAGAACTTAATTTACACATTGAAGTACAATTTATACGTTTATAATTGAATTAGTTTGCATTGTATATACTATCACCAGAGGATGAACTAGCATCAATCATTGATTAATTATTTATAAATTAAGGGGAGAGAGACAATGTTGATATACTGTCGTATCGGGTTTATTGAATATTTCATAGACAGCAAAACTGTATACTATATACCACACAATTTTATTATTTTTCCTGCAACAAAAATACACATCTTTCTGCACGCAAACCAACAATACGGATTCTCGGGGGAACGTACTCCTACGAACCACCGCTGTATATTTATATTGATTTACATTTCGGCAGGAATGGTGTCAAAAACAAAGAATAATACATCATGTGACCTGTGAATTATTACGCACCAATGGTCAACATAAAGAACCACCGGAACATGTACAGCGATACGGATACGCGGGAAGTTGATTTGCGACGAGCAGCTCTCAGGTCAGTTGTACCGCGAACTCTTCATCATGTTCCTTCCCAGGCTGTAAGATGCAGCTTTGCTGCTATTGAATTTGCCCCAGGAACCAAATGGGATGACCACTGCGGTGGCGTTGTCATCCGAAGCGTATTGCAGGGCTTGATCCGCTATGAAGTGCGCGGCTTCGTGCGGCTCGCTGCATCTGTTTATCGTGTCGCAGATCTCTTGATCACTCATCACAAAATTGATACCATCCGTTGTTAACACCAGAAATGCATCCCGGCCATGTTTCACCTGATAATGGATAATTGACAATATCCTGTCAGTGAATTAAATGACACGATTGTACCACGCATGTCCTGCACGGTACATTTGTGTCCTTATCTTTATAGGTTCTATGAGGATGTGCATAAATGTTTTACCTCCAAAGTACGGATGTCTGGAAGACTGATGACACCGTATTGTTTTAGACCCAAGTCTCCCAAACTTCGGGTCATTGCCAAACGTCCATTGACCAAAGAAGCCCCAACACTGTTCGTTAACACACGGCCACCACTTTTCTCTATCCTTTCCTGCAGACAATGTGCATTGTTAAATGTGCATTTACATGGTTTTGTAAGGTACACTGAAACTTAACCCAAACGAAGAAAAACAATGAAGACTTATTGTAAGTTTAAATTATCAATTCTCTCACTTTTCAAAGTGTCGGAGCCATTAAAATTAGGCCTATCGATTTACATTGTTCATTTTAATTAGAAGAGATTAGATAGCATTGCTGAAGTTATCCATAGTTTTATGTCTTGCTATCTTTATTACAATTGATTATTAATATTAATATATACTAATTGTTCAGATTAAATAAAACACACTGAACAAAGATTACATCAAATTGCTATTGTCATCGACTAGTGGCCATTGTCTCGAAAACCCAAGTGATACAATAGTTCTGAGGAATGATAATCATGAAATTACAAGGGTTAGCTTCAAGACGAAATTTGTTAAGAGGAAAAATATAAATATTAAATTTCACCCATTACAATATACAAACTGTATACAAACTGCATATAAGCCATTTTCAAGCGATTAAGCCAACTTCCTTATTGCATGCGGTGTTCAGCAACAACGTCCTTGTTAAGTGTAAACACTTTTAGACATATTGCATAATGTAATGTTTGCCAAAATAATTGCTTTATGTAACAAAAACTTTGTATATAGGCACCAACTTGGGAGATATGGCATATTCTAAAGGGATGCGCGTGCAAATAGTCAATTGCAGATGTGACCCTGCACTTGAATTTGAACAATTCTAAAAGGTTACATGCTACTACACTAGTGCAATGATAACCTTTTCTTTTTTGAGTTGGGGGCAGTGGTCAGTTGTGAGTTTCCTCGCTTCGCCATTGCGGCACAGAAGGGCTCGGCTATCGCCAACATGGCCGACGACCAACTCCACACTGTTTCTTAGCAAACAAACAGTTGCAGTTGTTCCAGAAGAGGCATTATCCGCATCTGAAACACAAAAAAGTGAATCTGTTTCAATGAATATTTTAAATATTGACCGAACACAGCGTATAGTACTTATAGGCTATTTCAAGCTCCTTTGGCATGCATGCTCGTACAAAAACAACTAACACTTAAATTCGGTACTTAAATGGTAACTATTTCTTTCCCTGTATGTACCATAAATAAACATGCCAGATCATTTTACATACAAATACTATAGCCCTAATGTCCACGTGCACATAAATTCATCATTACAGATTTTATACCCACTGGGCATGTTGTACGCTACGTAACGCGCAAAAGCATTGTTGACTTCGATGAAACTTGTGAGTAGTATGTTGGACAGATCCGTTTCACCACGGTCAAGCCAGTACAGTATGTGATCCTCCATGTGATTGTTGCAGTATTCTGCGCAGCCGTGGCCACCGTGGCCATCGTACACGGCAAGGTAGAGGAGTTCCGGTGCCACTTCCTGCACCTTAAATCTGTCCTCGTTTGTGTTCCTGCGACCGGTGAGACTCGCAAAGCCCACATTGTCCACGGAAATCTTCGGTATAGGTTTGCCATGTCTTATGCTTTCCGGCAGAAGCAGTGGCAACTCTATGCGGTTATCCCATGTACCTAGCGTATCGAAATTCACTTGCGATTGGTGACGGTTAGAAGAGAAGGAGGAGGAGGAGGAGGAAGGATTTGAAATGGCATGGTCTGTAACAGTGTTTGATGAACTATTTCTCGCCAAGATCTTCTTTTTGCCTATAAAGGTCCTCAAGCTACGGCTCATCAGATGCAATGGGCAGGTGGGCAGCCCTAAACTCATCCCACTGAAACATAAAATAATCAGACTATTATTACCATTTATAGAATATAATCTTCTACTCTTTATTATGTATGCATATACAGTAAATAATTGAAATTTGAAATGCAGTGAAGCCC
>JAQFZQ010000198.1:0-43335 GCA_034696005.1 Glomeris marginata | reverse complement strand
TTTACGATTTTTTTTAAGGCCGTGGCACAGCTTTTAAAATGAAAAGTGGGCAAAGTCACCCCGGTTGACGGTAATAAATCCCTTGGCTTACATGTTGTCATGAAAGTATGCAAAATAGCTAATTATAAAGGGATTCATTAAGAGTTTAATGGCTTTTTCAGGCTATTTATTGCATAAAATTAATAGGATCTGGTTTGCATTCGTTTTGCTTGGAGAAACTAACTAATTAGTTCCAACTGCGTCCACCAGGCGTCTAATTTAGAAAATGGGTAATTTATTTCGAAATTGGATCATAGGATGGCAGCTAAATAGTGTTATTTAATGGAATAGGAAATCGCAGTTACATTTAATTTGTCTGCCTATGAATTATGATTTATACCACATTAGTTGGATGTTAATAGGAAAATAGTGCAAGTGACGTCATGTTTGATCAAACCTCGTTATTGGCTTTAATGGCGTAATTTGCGCACGATCCTTTATTATGTGTGACTTGTGTGACAGTTTGAAGTGAACAAAGATGTTGAGTGAATAAATTTCTTGATGAGACTGGAGTGAGAAATAATTGTGAACAGATGGGACACGTGCTGGTTGTTTTTGATGGCGATCCAAGATGGCGACCCAGATGTTACTTCTCTGCCCTTTGGCGATTTTTATTACTCTCTTCCCCTCCTCCATCCACCAATAATGGTTGCCACGAATGATCGAGGACATGTCCGACAAGACGTTTCCATTTTTGGATCATTTGCAAATTTCTGAACTTGGGGAAAAAAGGAGAATGAAGTCGACTTCCTGTGCACTTTCCCCCATTTTTCAAGACGCTATTTTTTGTCATACGTTCTATATATGTATGGGCAATAGCAACAGAAATTATTATAGTCATTTTGGACTGGTTTTCTGTGAAATTGTTCAATTAGTAGCGATTCAAAATCTTCCATCGACATGGGAAAAAAATGTCGAGTTAGGCTTAAATTCGTTCGATTCGCAAAATGGAACGTTTTGCATTTATGATGAGCCAATTTTTCATCTTCTCTTTGCAATTATAGCATGAAATCATACAAAATACACGAAATCTATTCGGAAAATGAAGGGATACACAAAGTGGAATGCGGGTTTCGAAACAGGATTGTCATTTTTGGTCTATAAATACATAAATTTCCGTACGCTCCGTAATAAATGAAAGATCCAATGAAAATATTTCTCACTCCTGACACCAGGTGTCGCGTTTATGTTTCGATGTTCTACGATGTCCGCAGCGATGTTTTTTGTCCTCGTCATTTATTATTATTGCATCAAGGCTAGATTGGATCAGTATATAGCCATCAGCGTTATCTAATTGAATATAGTCCACTTTTTAGTGATAGTATTTTAAAAAATATATCGATGTTCCAACCAATAAGAATTCCTTGTTCCAACCATGCTTGCAGTTTTCAATTTTTGTGTTGCTTTATCGTGCAGTGCTTATGTTTTCAATTCTGCTTTTATCAGACGATTTGCAAATATACACTGTTTGCTTTGGGAATTAATATTACGTACTTAATAGGAGATTTGAGATTACATATGTGCCCATATTTATACAGAGTTGCATTTATGAAATTGCTAGAATCCACATGGGGATTTGAAAAATGTTTTATATATTTCGCATGTTTGTATATACATAAAGGGGTTTAAAAAGTGGGACACAAAGGATATCCTGTCCACTGGGGATGCGGCAAATGTTGAATGGAGTCGGAAATGTCATCTGTGTGTCCATGTTAAATATTTGAAAATCCTTTTCATTGCGATAAAAACGAAGAAATGATCATGGCAGCTTAAAAAATTAAGTTAGGCCTAGCTATCTTTCAGACTTTAAGGTTGAAAGGATACCAATTTTAGCCGACGGCGACATTCCTAAATCTTTTTATATATATCCTTTTCTCATATTTTTTTGGTTTAATTTTCCACTTGATGTAAATACTTTTTTCGTTTACTGATGTGCTGTGTGTGTATCGTGATCGTGACGACACTTTTATTTATAAATTGCTCTGAACGGTTGAAAAAACGCTAATAGGAAGCCGGTTTGTTGTGTGCTGCATAAAGATGCTTTTGAAAAGCTTCCACATTTTGTTTGTTGTGTAATTTGTAACCTCGTTGACGTGTATAAAGTAGCTCAGAGAACAACAATGTTCAGTGTTGTTCGCGTTTGTCAAGTAAAGTTACATACCAAGAATCATATACTGATGCACACAAACCTGTGTATATTATAGTATAATAAAGCTGCATGATGGCCGCCTGGGAATTCCAAAACCCGGCGCCAGATGGCGCTCTGAAAAATCTGTGCGCCATCTGGTGTCCGAATGAGAAGTTTGTCGCTGCATGTTTACTCGTGGGGAAAAAATGATATTTAGGTATATATCTGATCATATATGACCTGAATGCCCAGTAGGCTTAATATCCGGTGAGCTTTTCCAGTGAAATCTCTGTATTAAACGCTGAAGGCAATTTAAAGGGTAGTCACGTGATTGAAAAATGTATTCATGCATGGAATTTTATATACAGTAATATCGGGGACTTGTATATTTCCCCTGAAGGTATTGGAGTTGAACTACCCTCATCTCATTTTTGTTTGTCCCTTTCTGTCTCCTTTTTTTTCTCTTGAAACATTTTGCAAAGCTGCAGATAAAACCGTTGTCCAAACAAAAAGGCCCTTTACACTCTCCCCTTGACAGTCGCATATACTCGATGAAACTGTCGGTCTTTTGAACGTTTTAAACCTCTAAAAACCTTGCAATAACATGGGGTTGTTTGTGGAGGATGAACCGAGGAGGTTGGAGTAAAACACTTGGTTCTAGTGTATTAATTTAGGCAAGTTACATGGTGTAATATCAAAGGAGCGCTGGCGCCACCTGTACGTCATACATGTGTTGTTTATTCTGATGGCGGGACCTCGCAGTTTGTAGACACTAACCGAGGTGATTATAAACGAGGTTCACTGTATATAGTGTAATGTCATGATACGGTCACCAAGGAATAGTATGATGTCACCCCCCCTGCAAGGCACAATGGCACATTCCTTGTTTTACTTGTCAGACAAAACAATTACCAGCCAATTATTTATGTACATGTTTTGTAATTCGGGCGAGTTTTTTAAAAACTTTCTATTGAAGTTGGTGATTGACCTTCCTGACCTTTATGATTAAGTTTGCTGGCTTCGTATCTAATTACGTTCTTCCGCGTATTGTTACGTAATTAAGCGCAACCTTGATAGGAATGAAAGATACTAATGTAATGACATAATTAAGGGTTATAGTCTGAGTAAATTGGGGAGAAAATATTGTAATGTGTCGATTTTTTGTGTGTGGTACTTTGTAGGCCTTCAAGCGCCAAGGTTCATCACACAACCATCATCATCTGGAACGATGGCCACAGAGGGCCAAATCAAAATCCTACAGTGCCAAGCCATGGGTGTACCTCAGCCTGACTATAGGTGGCTGAAGGAAGGCCGATATTTAGGAGAATTCACCAATGAACACTTTTACCGAATCCAGGGCATCAGGAGACAAGATGGCGGCGAATATCGTTGCATAGCACGCAATGCTGTTGGCTCCATCTTCAGTGAAAGGGCCAAAGTAACAGTTGCATGTCAGTACCAAACTCTATATTTAAAGTAAATCGTTCTGCAGAATAATTCGATTATAAAAATGTGTGTTTATCTCTTTGAGTGATGTCCTTATTAATTAATATATACAGGAAATGAAACGTACAATTTGAATGAATGCATTACACATGTGATGTCCACATTCAAATTTGATCCAAGTGGACGTGGATCAATGCACTAATATTTGATACATTGGTATGGTAACAATGTTGTACTTTGATGAAAGCTGTTATAACTTATTTCATTTTGTGAAACAAAGTATTGCTTGTTTTCCAAAGTACATAATTGATAACTATTTCTTTATGAGTGAATGGAATAATTTATGTTCTGAATGTGATTGAAATATAAATTGCCAAATATTTAAAGGTGAACTGACAAGGTTTTGCAACATACCCTGAAAAAGCTAGCATTTGATTGCCACTAACTTAGGAACATTGTCTGAAAATGTGAGGCTAGTTGAAGCATTATTGCCTCGTATATGAATTATTTCGTTTCATATCTGTGGAGTGTACTTAGTAGTATATTGTGAGATACGTACACTGGAGCGCCATTGATAAGCTCTGCCATTGGCTGAAAATTCACATTTTGTCAAAACAGGACACTGTGACACCGGCGCGGTGACACCGTCCTTCCATGACGCCCTCTTTAACTACTAAATGACTTTTTGTAGCAATGTTTTAAAAAAGTTTTGTTTGTGCCAATTGTTTTTTGGCATCAATTCTACAGAATTGCACACTTTCCTGGGTATGTTACAAAACCTTGTCAGTTCACCTTTAATATATAAAGTACTCATTGCAAAATGCTCTTTGTGATACTAATTTGCGTGGTAACTCCATCAGATATGTCCTCTCCAACTTCTCGAAGAAACAAGACCATTTCGGCGAAGCGAGGGGACGTGGTCATCTTGAATCTGCCCACCATCGACAGCCAACCTGCTCCAAGTGTCCAGTGGCTTCGTGACAACTCACCTGTGTTCGGAATCAAATACGTGAACACTGTGGGCGACAACTCACTGGTCATCCTTTCGGTGGACTCTACGGATTCCGGCACTTACCGGGCCCAGATCACCAACACCCAAGTTGGCCAAGAAGACTACAGTGCCTCGTATCGCCTTCAAGTCTCTGGTATGATGAAGGGACATATAATTGAATGGGAAATTTGGGTGGAGTGAATGACACATTGAAGTATTAAAGTAGCGCTTTAACTGCTACAGTCGTTGCACATGGCTCCTGCATGTGTTTATGTCAGAGTGCTTTGGACTCGGGCTACCAATGGTATTTTTAACCTGTGAATGAACTAAACCCTCTTGGTTTTTTTTCCCATAAAAGTTTCTATTTTTTCACCCTCAACTGCAGAGTGTTCATTCAGTTGTGCACTGTATATTTGTTTATTATGTATTTATGTAGAGGAGCCGGCAGGAAGCGAAGATGCGGGACATGGACTGAAGATAGTAGTTTCCCCGAGGTCTACAGAAGCCATCAAGGGTGCTCCAGCAGCCACCCTCGAGTGCATAGCCAATGGAAGGTGATTGCTTAGTCTGAGGGTTTATTTACTCTGCTCTTGTTTGTACACGTTTCTTGACTGGTTTTTTGGTTACTTCTACTTTTAATTCCAGGGCACTGGGAAGGATCCAGACCCTTTGGAAGAAAGATGGGATACCGGTAGATAGAGCCGAGATCTCTTACGCCATGTCGGATCTGTGGAACAGGACGCTGACGTTGCAAAATGTTGACCCGAGTCACGGTGGACTTTACGAATGCCAAGTGAGGTTGCTGGACGATGTCACGGTCCAGGCGTTCGCAAGGGCCAACGTCACAGTTCTCGGTACGGGGTTTTGTCCGGCAACACGACTCAATGTTCCACCTATAATCTTTGTTATTTTATTGTCCGTGGCGTATTATGCTTGCTAGTCAAAATCAATGATGGGTACCGGTCACGGACGGAGACACAATAAGGAGAATCGATAAAGTAGTATGCAGGCTTCTGGAGATAATCAAAATATAGAACAGCGAAACACTGCTTAAATAATGTTCTATATTTTTCATATCGATTTTGCCATGCCAAGAGTATTGTTTGATCCGCAATTGTCTTCTGTGTGAAACTAAATTCATAAGTTCCAGCTGTTTTCTTCAGCGTTCATGTTCAGGGTGTCTACTGATACTGGAATTATACTGAAATGTTTTTCTTAATCCTGGAAAATATATAATTTTTGTGCACTTTACATAATTTCGTTTATTGATTTCTGTGTTCCTCAATTAAAAGCATTGAGACTTTTGAAATTCGATGGTTCATTCCACTTATTAATCAAATTTTTAATGGATTAATTTGGTTTGTTATGTAACTATCTTTAACTTTGTATATTTGGTGTGGAAAAGTTATAAATGCCCTTGAAAATACTGGAAATATACGGGAATTTTGAAAGTTTAGTAGACACCCTGATGTTGTCTATCAAACAGGGAACACACACGAATAAAAAATAACTTGATGGACTATGAACTCAAAACTGCAACGTGTGCACAAATGGATTTTTGGACGCACTGACAATAAATACTCCATCCATCAGATCCTTGATCAGATATTCTGAAAGGGTCGAAGGTCGTTTGGCATGTACAGTGAACATACTGTGCATTTTCCAGATTATTGCCAGATGTCAGCTTTAGATGCTGTTTAGATGAATACATTTTTTATTGCTAGATTTCTTTATACTAGATACAATTTAGCTATTGCATGGTACGAAATTACATAGTATGATACAGTAAAGGCTCCCCTTGTAAGGGCATTACCAATTATTTTTCATTCCTTAATTATAATGATTGCTTTTAAATTGTTATTTTTACTTTTGCCTATGAAAACAGAAAAACCTCACATGGAATCCGGGTTTCCGAGCGAAGTTGAAGTGGAGTACGGACGCGGACTGACCATCAACTGCCCCGCGGAAGGACGACCTCCACCCGACATCCGCTGGTTCCGAAACACCGTCAGGATCGGGACAGATGTAGGAGGAAGGTTCACCGTTGCCGGGAACGGATCCCTGGTGGCCATCGACCTGCAGATCACCGACTCTGGCATGTTCCAGTGCGTTGCTTCGAACGTCGCCGGAGAGGCCACCGCGTACACTTGGTTACGAGTGAAAAGTGAGCCAATAATCGAACAACCCTCGGTGCTAACAGTTGCTAACAGCCGCATGAGCGCATCTAACACTTTAAATAACCAAAGAATCATCCGTTCCTCGGACAAGTTTGCACGTAAGGCTCCTTATTAACGCTATGTTTGGCCAGCTCTTCGTTCCGTGCTCACCTCGCCCCACCTGTCCAAGTGTCTCGATCCTGTCTAGATTGTATTTCGATTTATCTTGAATTTCTGTGTTACACAGCCAGCAAACCGGTGATGAAGTCCCGGCCTAAAAACGCCACGGTCTACGATGGAAAAGACGTGCAACTTCAGTGCGAAGTTGATGGAGCGCCGAAACCAAACACAACCTGGCTTCACGGAGGTCTGTCTTTTAACTTAAGAGGAAACTGGTTACATCACGTGTTCGGTTAATTGAACGGTGTTTCCAAAATTCAGACACGGTCATCGAGAGCGAAGGCCGCATCCAGATCCTGGATAGCGGAACTTTACTGATAGCCGCTGCGCAGCCGCAAGACGAGGGAAGCTACACTTGCGTGCACTCCAACGTCGAAGGGAGTGTTTCTGCAACAGCTTACCTTGTCGTCAAGGTGAAGACCCAGATCACGCAGCCACCGGTCAACACCAGCGCCATTCTAGGCAGCACGGCCACCCTCCAGTGCAAGATCTCGAGTGACCCCAGCGTCGAATACAAGCTGAAGTGGATCTTCCAAGGACAGCAACTGCTATCTAACGGCAATGGTCGGTATACCATCGACGGAGATGGTACTCTGGAGATCCGTGAGGTTCGCAACACCGATATCGGGGTGTACTCTTGCGTGGTGACGTCCCACGGTGGAAACGACTCCAGGACTGCGCAGTTGGAGGTTGTCGGTCAGTATCGATTGATGGATGGACTTTATCTGCATGTGGTGGCATTAATGGATTGAAATTGTGATGTAAAGTTGACTTGTAAAGTAGAATGTAGTAACACATAATGTCATTTGCACGAGAAGCTGAGTGTTATGTAACTGAAATGTGGGTGCTTTGCTTGACAAAACCAATATGCGGTTTGGTACATACGTATTGCGTCTGGAGGGTTAAATACATATTGTTTCGTTTGTACAATTGATACGTTTGACTGTGGCAATTTAGTAACACGCTTGTTCTGTTCAGAGTTGCCGTATCCCCCGACAACCGTCTCGGCTCAACTGATAGCCCAACTTCCAAAAAACGTGAACGTCAGTTGGGCCGCGGGCTTCAACGGCAACAGCCCCGTTCAGAAATTCATCGTCCAAAAGCGAGTAATGAATGGCTTAGGTAGGTTCCGATGCTTTTCGTGTCCCGCATGCGTTGCAACCGTCCGTCGCATGCTGTAACCCTTGTGTTGTCAGTTAAAGCTAGTGCCGCAGCCGCTTACCCTACAAAGCAACTCGTTGTTCGCTCAGACACCACTTCTGCCGAACCGCTCACCGATTGGCAGCCGGCTCTTTCCAACGCAACGTCCACCCAGAGGTTCGCCATCCTACCCAACTTGAAGCCGGCCCTCAGCTACCAGTTCCGAGTGATCGCCGTCAACGGTGTCGGAGAGGGAAACCCGAGTGAGGCTAGCAATATTGTCACCTTACCTCAGGAACGTAAGTATTACTTTTACACTTTATGTAATGTACGTGGTCGAACATTGTGTGAACCAATCGTTTCTTGTAGCGCCGAGCGGACCACCGCTGCATGTCGTTGGAAGTCCTCGTTCGTCGAATTCAATAATGGTCCAATGGCAGGTGGGTTGTAGAAGCGATATATTTAGTGTTATAAGGTGACAAGAAAAGAAGAAACTAAGGTTGCATTTTCTTTCTTGCATCTATTAGCCACCACCTTTGGAGGATCGTAACGGAGAATTGAGAGGGTACCTGGTACGCTACCGTCTGTCCAGTTACCCGCAGAACACCTGGTCGTATCGCAACATCACAACGGAGGCTCAAAGGAGCTATTCCATCGACAACCTGATCACTTGGCGCGAATACGACATCCAAATTTCTTCGTACAACGATAAAGGAGTCGGTGCCTACAGTCAGAGTATCAAAGCCAGGACCAAGGAAGGATGTAAGGCATTCGTTCTCATTCCGGTTCTTGCCCTTGTCTTGTCATTGAGCATACCTAGGAAATAAGAGCTTTATGTGATTTTCCACTAAGTGCCTCTTGCCGCTCCGACCGAAGTACGTGTAGCTGCGGTCAATTCCACCGCGATTAAAGTCTCGTGGAAGCCACCAGATCCGCAGAAGATCAACGGCGTAAACCAAGGTTACAAGGTACATTAGTTATTAATTTTTGTGTGTTTTAAATTAATTGATTTGCAGTAATATAAAATGTAACTGACCTGTGATGACTTATTTAGTTACAAGCTTGGAAGGGGAACCCAGACAATCGGAGCAAACCGTACAAGACCTTTTCCGTTCCTCCATCGGCTTTCGATCCTTTGGCTGAGCAAGAAGCAATCATGACAGGCCTGGAAAAGTTTCAAGAGTACAACGTGACGGTGCTGTGCTTCACGAATCCCGGAGATGGGAAACGTAGCGTACCTGAGTATGTTCGCACCGCTGAAGATGGTACGTGTGATAAATTGGTATGATGGACACTTGGGACTTTGGTATGGTAATGTTAATGTTTGTTACGGATTGTTTAGTTCCGGATGCGGTAGGAAATTTCACCATCGATGATGTCAAGGATAAGACCGTACATGTGCATTGGTCTCCACCGTTGAAGTCAAATGGCAGACTATTAGGTCGAATATTAACAGAAATGTACCAAAAGAGTTAGACTTGAAAAATGAAAGTTTACGTTGACATTATTGCTCGTTTAGGATATATTCTTCAGTTTGGAATCCGTGACGAAGTTAACTCTCAGGTTAAACGCAACCTGTCGGTCAACACGTTGGAGCTTATTGTTGACAACTTGAGGCCAACTACTTACTACACGTTTGAAATATTTGCGTACACTGCCGTTGGTGCAGGACCGTCGAAGGTGTCCGCAATACTTTCCGGAATCCCTCCAGGTAAGTTCTACTGTGATACATAGTAATCGTAAAAATCATCGCTGACTTGCGTATTTGTTTTGTCGCAGTTCTTCCACATGCCCCGACCAAGCTGGCGGTGTCCAACATACTTCCTTTCTCTGTTCTCCTTCAATTCACTCTCGATTTCGATGGCAACGCTTCCATATCAAAATGGACAGTCGAGGCTCAAGCAGGCAGGAACGTCACTTGGGGCACCGTGTACGAAACGTCGGCTTTCGGAGACCAACGGTCTTTCGTTGTCCGCAACCTGGTGCCTTTCATGGAGTACCGGCTCCGGCTGATCGCCAATAACATAGTTGGGTCAAGTCTTCCGAGCGAACCTTCCCGGCCTTTCCAAACCCTCCAGTCTCCACCGCACCGTCCTCCTCAGAGCGTTACCGTCAGAGCCATGAGTGCCAATGCCATCCGTGCCAGATGGACGGTTCGTTTATTTTTGAAATTCAAAGTCAATCACTTATAACACTATCCGCACTTAAAGAACTTTATCTTATTTGTGCGCAGCCGCTGCCTCAATTAGAATGGTACGGAATCCCACGCGGCTATAACATATCGTACCGAAGACGAAACGCGGAGGAGCCGTATTCGTCTTTGATGGTGGAGAACCACAATGCCAACTCGTTTGTGATCGATAACCTTCAGGAGTTCACGGAGTACGAGGTGTTCATGGAAGCTTATAACGATGTTGGCAGCAGTTCTCGGAGTGTCGTAGCCGTTGAACGTACTCGTGAAGCCGGTACGGACGGATTAGCTACACGCAATGATCGAGTGTATCGTCCCACTAACCAGTTGTGTTGTATTCGTTAGCCCCTAGCTCTGGTCCAGTGGACGTTGAAGCCAATGCCACTTCATCTACCACGATCGTGGTAGAGTGGGGAGAAGTTGCCGAGGCTGACCGCAACGGCATCTTGGAAGGTTACAAGGTGTGGTTGAATCACCTGTAAATTACATTTGATATTCGTAATTTCAATTGCTGGTTTGATTAAATTGTTAGGTTTATTATGGAGCAAGAGGAGTACCGTTCCAGTACCAAGTTATCGACAAGAATACCACGATGGCAACAACTCTGACCCGCCTTAGAAAATACGTCTTGTACAGCATTCAAGTTCTTGCTTATACTAGGATCGGTGATGGACCGCTAACACCTAACCCGGCTCAAGTGACGACCTTGGAAGATGGCAAGTTTGAATGGCTAGTGGGGATATTTAATTAAACCAAAACTTGAATATGCATTTTTATTATCGTGTTTCAGTTCCCGGCTCTCCGTCCAACGTGTCTTTCCCAGATGTGTCAGAGACGATGGCGCGTATCGTGTGGGATCCTCCGGAGGAACCGAACGGGAACATAATCGAATACAGGGTTACTTACGGGCCAAACGGAACGGATGGCCCTTTCCGCAGCGAGATCTTACAGGAGAGCGTACGCACGTATAGAGCGACCGGTCTGACTGGACATCGCAATTACCTGTTTTCCGTAACCGGGAGAACAAGTCTTGGTTGGGGACGTACAGTAAGCGCAGTGGTTCTTACTACAAACAACAGAGAAAAACCTCAACCACCTTCTGAACCACGTATCAGCCAGTCTATGATTCAAAGTGACCAGATTACTTTCACTTGGACACCTGGGAGGGATGGTTTCGCACCTCTCAGGTACTACACGGTGCAACAGCTGCAAGAAGATGGCAATTGGATCACGATACCGGAAAAAGTTGATCCTACCCTAAATTCCTACACCGTAAACGGATTGAAGCCGTACACAAAATACAAGTTCCGGTTGCAATCGACCAACGACATCGGTCCAAGCGGGTGGAGTTCCGAATCAAACTTTACGAGAACCCTGCCAGCAGGTTGTTTTAACACCTATTCCTAGTCACTGTATATTACTATACATACAATTTCTAATTTTTGGTTAAAAAATGGAAACGTTTAGCACCATCGACCGTTCCCTCCGACATCCTTGTTCTTCCGATAACAACAACATCGGTGAAAATCACCTGGAAGGTACACGCACATACATTGCCGTTCGCAGTTATTACATTGTTATATGCTGATGCCTTTCATCTTGTTCTCTCAGCCCTTGAATGCGGAGAAGTGGAACGGAGATATGAAGTCCGGCGGCTACAGAATCGAGTACTACCAGACCGTGGACTTCGTATCTCATTTGCCGAAAGAGGAGATTTACAACCCGGAGGCCACCGAAACTACCTTGAGAGATCTGGTGAAAGACAAGACCTACAATATCGTGCTTCGTGCTTTTAACTCTCAAGGAGATGGACCCGCTTCGGTTCCGTACACCGTTTACGTCGGCGAAGCGGTCCCGACCGGGGAACCTCTCGACGTGAGAGCTAAAACTGCCACATCTACGTCCGTTCAAGTTGATTGGCAGCATCCTTTGGAAAGCCAGATGAATGGTGAGATTCAAGGATACAAGGTGGGATATTGACGGAGGTGATATCGGAATGATCACGTTTGCCGTAAATTAAATATGTAATATTGTTCCACTTGTAGATATTTTATGTGGAAGCTAGTCTTTCTCTGGAGAAGGAAGAAGTAGAAGTTGTTCCACCAACATCCGTAAGTCTAGAGCTCCTAGACCTCAAAAAGTTTACCACGTATCGCATTCAAGTTCTGGCGTTCAACCCTGCTGGAGATGGACCGAGATCTAAACATGTCGAAGCTCGGACTGCGGAAGACGGTATTTAGCTTAATTCCACAAAACAAAGTTTGTAATTGAGATTTTGCTCTGATGTAACGTGCATTTACGCAGTACCTGGACCTCCAGTGAATCTGAAATTCACCGACATCACGATGACAACTCTACGTGTCGTTTGGGACAAACCTCTGGAACCTAATGGCAACGTGCAAGGATATATGATAGAGTACGAGACAGTGCTCCCGAACGAAAGTACGCAACAAACTCTCGGTTCAATTAATAAATCAGTTTAAATGCAGTATTATAAGCTATTTGTTTTGTGATTAGGTTTTAGTAAGCAGGTTCGACAGCGTGTCAACGGCACCCAGTTAACCGTTTATAATTTGGAAGAACAAGCTACTTACTCGTTTTCCGTGATGGCGCAGACCATCGGGTTCGGTCCTCCGGCTGTTGGAAACGTCACAACTGGCCCGCAAACCGGTATGTGTACGAGATTAGAGGTTTTACAATCGGACCGCAAGGTGCTGACTAAAAAGATGTGGTATTTATTCATTCATTTTTATTCATCCAGGTGCACCAGGAACGCCGCAAACTTTAACACTGGTTACGACCGAGTCGTCGGTGACACTCAAGTGGGAGAACGGTGCGGAAGGGTCTGGGGTCATCAATGGTTACATCGTGGAGAGCATAAAAGAAAGCAAGTTCAATTCTAACAAACCTACATTGTAATGTCCTGAATGCGTTGTCAAATTAAGTACGTTTCGTTCAGATGAAAGCCGATGGCAAGAGGTGACTCGTACGTCCCACGGACCGATGACGCAGTACACGGTCAGCTTTCAGAACCTACTTCCTTCCACAAACTACAGGTTTCGGCTATTTGCCGTCAACAGCTTCGGGATTAGTTTTCCCGCGCTGGCTCAAGATTGGATCTCAGTACCGGGTAATTTGTTCACTGTAACCACGGCCGCGTATCGAGTACGTAATCGAATTTGTCCTCTTTTTTTACTATCAGCTAAATACGTGCAAGACATAAGCCTGGCGAGGATCCAGCCCTTCTTTCACGAGGTTTGGTTCTTGGTGACGGTGGCCGCTTGCAGCGTGGTTATAATAATCCTCGTGATCGCGGTGCTTTGTGTCAAGAGCAAGAGCTACAAGTACAAACGTGAGTAGTTGCAAGTTGGTTGTTATTTTGATGATCGCAACCGCTTTTGTTACGAGCACGCAGCTTTTAGAGTCTAATACCTAGCGGCTGAATGATTGTACTGTGGTGGCGTACCCCGTGACTGACCCTCGGTGTCCTCGTGGATGTTCCCGCTTTCTCTAATCCACACTCACAGGTCGGTCCTCGAGATCGTCGACGCAGAGTTTAACCCTGCCGTCATCTGTTACAGACGAAGCTCAGAAAATTCCCCAAGATGATAAGTTGAGCGTGGACGATGGCGGCTTCGCAACTTTCGAGCTGCAACAACCTCGCAGAGGGACGCTGCGCAAGAGCACTCTCACGCGCAAAGGTTTCAAAGGAGTCAACGGCAAAATAAAGTTAGTATCCGGTGCCCAAACGCCCATTCGATAACTTGTTTGCATTTTGTTGCGTGGTAATTAACTTTCATTATTTTTTAAAGAGGTCCACAGGGTGTTTACTGTCATTGAATTCAAGCCCGGCTATTTTATAATCCAGCTTTGCTTTCCATATTGCCAGGTCACCACCTAGACCGAGTCCTAGAAGCGTAAACTATTCGGACGAGGAGGATCTGAAAGGCTACGGCTACGACGACAATTGCGACGACAGCAGTCTTACGGAAAAACCCTCCGAAGTCAGTTCTTCAGATTCGCAGGTATATTATTTATCGACCTCTATTTTCGTCTATTTTGTATGTTCGTTGCTTATTTTCTTCGTCAATATTGCAACCTGTTTTCACAAACTTCAGGCTTCCGAAAGCGACGTGGAGAGTGAAAAGACCGATCCTCACTCGTTCGTCAACCACTACGCCAACGTGAACGACACTCTGCGCCAATCTTGGAAGAAGCAGAAGCCAACCAAAGTGTACACCAGCTACACCGACAGTGAACCGGAAGGTAGTGTGGCCGTGAGCCTCAACGGAGGCCATATCATAATGAACAACATGGCGGGATCGAGAGCACCGTTGCCGGGCTTCTCGTCGTTCGTTTGAGTTCCACTGCAACCGCACCAGAAGCACGGTCTTCGGTCTTAGTGATTTTAAAGATTGCACTTCGGAGGAACGGAGGACGTTTGACCAGATGGTGCCTGCCATCGAGGGATAAGTGGCAAGTTGGCGTTGCGAGATGTCGCGGGTTGGGATTGGCCACGAAGGCTGGTATCGGATACAGGTTGGCCCATAAGTCCTGTCCTCTTTTTTTCCCCATTAATAATAATATTATTACTATGTACATAATTTTTAGGATGTCAGTTTTGGAGTTTCATTTGCTGTGTACCGTGGACCAGGGAATACATACACAGTTAATTGCTTTATTTTGTACGCATTTGAGTTTGCGTTAAATAATGTAGTTTTAATGTAATTTAATGGAAAAGGCACTTAAATTGAATTTACTGATTAAGGCATGATCAGTTCATACAGAAAACGGTCTATTTGTACAACTTTGGAGCTAAATGGGTGACCACTGACCACATCACGTTTGCTATTTCAAATACGGTGGTCAACTTCAAAGTTGAAACGAAAGACTGTTTTCTTTCTTAAACAAAACTCCAACTAGCATTAATTGTGAGGTTGTTAAACAATAATAATGGAGTTTAACTGGTGCCAAGATGACACATATTTAATGAATCTCCTTATTAGTTGTCCTCTATATAGGAATTTAAGGAGGACGTTATGGGCCAGTGTGCGTGCAAAACACCAATCAAACATTCATCTCATTTTTCCGTTTGCATTCACCGGAATAGAGAAAAGGGATCAACAACAATAATGGTGATTTCCGTCCTATTGACGTTTTTATACCACGAAACAGGATGTCGGCGCGATTCGGCCAGAGACCGTCTTCGTTCGCGATCCATATTAGAAAGCGTTCAAGTGCCTATTGGGAACCAACCGCCATCCGTCCAAACAATTATTTCCAGCTCGATTAATCTTTTTTAAACGTTCATTTTCCTATTCATTTCCATGTAGATGATGATCCGCAAGAGCGCGCCGTTACGTGTTCCGTGTTTTATTTGTCCTCGTTAATTTTCATCGTTTCGTTATAGAGTTGGGGATTTAGTAGGTGGTGTTGTTGTTGTTTATTAATTAAGTCGAAGCTATTTTTAAGGGGCTTTGATGGGGGAAGAGAAAGATATAAGGGACTGAATAATCGGCTTCGATCGGCGCGATCTCTTAATCCGCCCACCGAAAGGTTTTTGTCCATTGACCAGCTGTTCGCTGCCAGGAAACAGATTGTGAGCAAAGCAAAACTTGAATGATCGAACGTGTATATCGATCATATTTTCCGATAGGTACATATAATAGCACGTTTTGTGTGTAGTGTTTCGTGGTGCGCAACGTGGTTCCAAAATGGCCGACGTTCCGTACATCTTTATTCTCAGTATTCGTTCGATCGCTGTCCGTGTTATTATATCACATCAGTATATGTAGTATAGTACTATACCAAGGCTAGACTATACCAACAATATTCCATTTTACTTTTTTTTTCATTTCATCCGTCTGATGGGCACATTTTTTGTATTATATGTGGGGAAGGCAGCGATTGTCACGAGAGTTGACACTCCATGCGGTCAGATTATGACGTATGCTACTCTCTAAACAGGGTGCCATCTGGTTGGCCCAGTCAAAGCCCAGCCCACGAAAGTCTAGATGGCACCCTGTTTAGAGAGTAGCATACGTCATAATCTGAACGCATGGAGTGTCAACTCTCATGCCGATCGCTATAGAACATTTGGAACTGTGCGGAATAGTCCTATGAATCATAATGTTTTATAATGCCAATGAAACAGTTGTTAATTGCTTATAATATGTTAGTGTTCTTGCTTTTATAACGTTTTTGCTGCACCGACTGCATCCCATAACGTTGTCCCACGTAATTCGCAATCGTTCACTGAGCGTACGTAATAGCACAATTTTACAGCTTTAAGAATATATGTTGCAAGATCTGGTTAATTTGAGAAACGATTAGTTTAGTGGTTATTATTTTTACTTGTTTGATATTTTAACTGGGAATCTATGTATAATAAAATGGAAATTGTGTTGCGATGATCGAATTGCGACAAAGTTCCATTTAATGCATTTCCCAAAAAGAAAGCAATGACAATCACATATAATCTGGCCTTAAACTGTAGAAATTTCCAATTGGGTATTGTAGCAAATATATTCCTAGATTGGAAATAATATGCCTTATTACAAAATGGGAAATTTTGAATTCTTGTGAATGTACATAGTACAAGAATTCAACTTTTAATTTGAAGAGTCATTATAATACATAGGCTTATTCCAACAGGCAATAATACCATTATTGTAATAATCGTAACAAGGGATGGAATAATTAGAGCTTCATTTTTTTACATGTAAACTATTAGTACGCGTGTTGTATCTTTGTTGCGTGTGATATTTATATATTGTATTTTAATAATTCGTTGTTTTATACCAGTGTAAGTGTATAATCATTCCGATTTTTCCGTGCATGTGGGGGAATAATTACTTTTGATTGCGCTCCTTAATTATTACAAATGTTAATGACCAACTGGACAGGGTGAGATAATATAGCCGTTGTCTTTCACGGAAAAATGCAATTTCGATGTAAATAAATGAAAATCATTGCCCCAATGTTTGGTATAGTATTACCTCATAAAAATACAGTGTTTTTATGGGCTGGATTTTGTTAAAATGATTGACGAGGGGATTTATTAATATTGAATGGAGGGAAAAGTTGGAGTCACGCCACTTGCAAGACTTCCAATAAGTATCATCATCATCAGCATCATCCTTTTCTTTCCTTCATCCCTGTCTTCATGATCCTTGATGAGATTACTTAGAGGGTAAAAGGGCATTAGCTTCGAATTCCTTCACCAATAGACTTCAACATGATGTTGTGAATTTTTCAACAGGCAGAGTGCATTATGCTATTTGCCACTCATCTTCACCCTTTTGGGAAATGTTCTGCAAACCTACATTTACATTTTGACTCCCTTATTCCGAATTAGACTTGCAAATAAGTTATTTCACCTTCTTCATTTATGGCTCATATGTATGTAACATGTCCTATAATTGGAAATTGGATCCGGTAGATTTTCTATCGATCATTTTGCACTTTAGCACATTATTTCCATTTTGGTTCCTGATGAATGGAAAACTTTTAATGCAATTTTAATTGAAAGTAATTCTAGAAAAAGTTAATTTCGATCCATTCGTAATATGCGGAAAAATGTAAGGGAAAAAAGTAGATTTTCCAATATTTGATATTGCATATTTACAAATGGAGAAATCCGAGCAATATGTAGAATATTCATATTAATTTTGCTGCCAAATAAAATATGGAATTTGCAATGCACATTTCTTATGTTACAAGATCAATATTTAATTGAAATTTTGAAATTAATTATCTTTTTGGGGCGGCGTGTATTCGAAATGCATTCCTCAGTTATTATATAATAACCCAATGGTCCCTTTTCAGTAAGCACCTCCCATTGCCAAGATGGAGGCTGTAGTGGCAAATTATGCAATCTGATTGGCTGAAACAGGTTTTCTCGCTAACGACGCCATTTTCCGAACTTTTCTTTTTTTTAGCCAATTGCAGAACAATGAAATTGGTCAATTTAACACGGAAATTTTATTTCATAACTCATGCTGTGCAAAATCATGGCAAAGTTTGAATTATTTCTGGCACAACCAGAGGGCGCACCACGCACTGGCAGCCATTGTTATCATTAGGATTGGACAAACAGTTAACGTGGTTCATTATTGCAACCGAATTTGTCCTAGAATATGATAAGATAGTAATAACGAAGGATTGATAACAGTACTGCAGCAAACTATAGTTTCAATACTTGGTATAGCGATACTGTAAAATTGACCATTGACAGACGCAAGATTCCGAAAAAGGCGGTTGATTTTACGTCATATTTAGCTATACGAGCTTGCGATTGGTTCCCGCCGCCGTTTGCTCCGCCTCTGCAGAACCAGAGGGAGGAGCTACCGAACGCATAAAAATCCCGCGCTCGACTCGACTGCGCTGCATTCGCATTCGTTCGTCGACCTGGATCGTTTACGAAAGTACGCCGACCAAAACCTCGATGATGGACAAAGAGACGCTTAAAAAGCAGATTGAGGATATGAAATATCAGGCGCAGATGGACAGATGGCCGCTATCCAAGTCGATACAAGCGTAAGTACCTAATTCTGTTGATAAATTTATCCGCATCGCCCGGGGTTTTCCAGGTGTACGCGTATATCCGATTTGTGCGCAGTCTTTCATATCATCATATCCACCCTATATTACCTCTCACGAAATGCATTTCGAAGTTAAATTTAGCTGAAAGGTATACGGAATGCGCTATTTCCGCGATTGATTATCCATTTGCGACGTTGTGGTAACCTTTATTTGCAACCGAGAACGTAAACGAATCGAGAGCGACATGTCGACGACTTGTAGTCTCATTAGCCCGTTTTAAGCCGCCGCTGGTACGTGCGTAGCCGATGTCATCGGCTGAACCGGCTAAAATCGAATGAATTTTGCATTGCAATTTCCGATTTAGACGGCGCAAATTGCGGACGGAAATGAGGAAACACTGCTGTTGTTTAATGGAGAGTTTGACAATTACAAATAACCAATTATTCTGTCGAAAACAAAGGGCTGAAACTGAGGTTTCTCGTGCGGAAATTGCGCTAAATGGTGATTGGAGGAATATAAATCGTATGGAAAACCGGTTGGTTTGGTTGTTGCCAATTTCCCATTTTGGGGTTTGCACAACTTATTAGTATAATTTGCAACTGCAGGTTGTAATATAGCACAGAAACGTATATTTCAGCATATGGTAATGCACTGTATAATGAGAATATTTCATACGGAATGAGTAATTGAAGATTTGAAAGTGTTCAGCAGCGCCATCTATTGGTAATGAGCCTGCTCGTTGTTGTAAATCAAGTCCTATATAAGTGACAAAATTAATAGTGACGACTGTTGGCTATTATAAACATTCATACTGGATGTTAACTGAACTGGAATTATACTGGGATTTTATTTTACCCTTGAAATCTTAGAAATTAGCTAGAATTTTTCTGCTACACTCCACCATGCACTCCACAGTATATTAGAGTAAGGTGACTTGTGTAATAGCGACCATGTGGTACAGTAAGAACTAGTATTTTAAGACACAATAAATAAGCAGTAATTGGCAATAACAATGAAAAATGATGGATCTATTAGGACAAAAGTGCTGGGTTGCATATAGGCCTAATGAGTTTTCTTTTTATCCAACTTCAGCACAATTTGAAATGCGCATTTCCGCATCTGTTCTACAAGATTGTATATTTTGTTTAATTGAAGATTCAAGTGCCTATAGGAGTATACTCCTTGTTGTAAATCAAGTACAATATTGTAATTGGACATAACACTTGTACAAATTCGTAACACAGTTCCTAGATGGAAATAATTTATTTCGTATTGACACAAATTAACAAAAGTCCAATGTAAATTATAACATTTTATTGTATCCAATATTAATATATTGTTCAATGACATTTAAAAAATTGTACATAATGATGTACATTTCAAGGATATGTAAATGCCCATGTGCTATTTTTTCTGGATTTAATGGATATTTTTTATATATTAGTAAACTTTGTCGGTGCGAAATTTGTCACTGGTGTGACATATTAAATTTTGGGTGTAATATTGCGTTTTTTTGGTAAATGTGTTGTATGAATTTTGCATGTGGCACTGTTGGCTATATATTATTATTATTATTATGATGGTTCAGTCTTAATTAATGAGTGCAGAAACGTGTATGGAATGCCACCCACAAAACTCCTAGCAAAGCTTTTAATGAGTACCTATTTGGGGACCAGAACGTTGATGGCCACCGACAAAACCACGTGACTTGCGGTCGTTATAATATTGCCACCAAGTGGGGGCAACTACTCTTGCAATATGACGTTTCTCCCCCAACCCCTACACCCCTTCCCAATGCCAATTTTGATAACAGCAATTTATTGTATGGCAAGCCGGTCGTAATACTCCAAGTGCAGTTATTATTAAAGTTCTCCTGCAGTTCATATTGTATACTATAAAATGCGGCGCACTATAATCTAATAATGTCAAATTTCACCTGGTGTCGTCGCCAGGTGGCGCTTTGGAAATGAAATTTACCACGCGACCGTCTGCGTATATATCCAATCATTCCAAGGTTGCAAAAAATGCCTGGAAATTTTTTTGGCACTCCTGCTTTTCAGTAATTGTAATGCAGTAAAATTTTTTAATGTGGAAAACCTGCGAGAGCCGGAAAAATTGTAGATTCTTTTTTCGGTTTCTGCTACGGTAGTTTCACTTTTTTAGTTGGGATTTTTGTTGTCATAAAATAATACAGAGTACGATTGAGGGGAAATGATGGACAGTTTTGTTTTAACATTGGTTTTACATTGTATATTGTAGTTTAGGCACGATTGGTTTCCCATACTTGGGAAATTGTAATAAATTTGTGAAAGGATTGTGAAATCTGGAGTTTATAAAAACAAACTATTTTAGGATAAAAATAATGTTTGCTTTTTTCGAAGTAGGTGATACTGTTGTCAATTCTGGTTCCCAGGTGGCGTTGCGGCCATTACGTCGATTTCTTTCGATAATCGTTTTTTGTTTTGTTTCCATGTACAGTTTGAGTTGTGAAATCTGAAAACATGTATGTGTGCTTTAATTTTAGTATAAAAAAATAGGATTTTGGAACCGTTGATGTTGGATTTCAGGCTGACTTGACATCTACTGTATATAGTTCAAAATGTAAAATGAAGTAAAGCGGATTATGGGATATATATTTTTTATCCGGATCTGGAATATTATGCAGAGGATTTTGAAGAGATAGGAAAGTATAAAGAAATGTTGCCTGAAAGAGGCAAAGTTGGTTGGATTTTGGGCATTGGAGCGAACAGAATTGATTTTGCTAGATTGAATGAACTCCAACCTTAAGTAGATTGGCTTATGCAGAAAGGGACCCGTGTAGGCCACGCCCCCTTGCCGCATTTTAGACTAGTTATAGCGATCCGGCTTATTATAAGTGTACGTATATGTAGTTGCAAATCTCAGAAATTCGCTAGGATAATAATCTCACTTTTAATAAATTGCAATTTGGTAATACTATGTACTTTTTGCATAACTGTATTTAAAAATGGTAAATGCTGAATATTACTTACTTACATTAATAACATTAAAAATATTAGCCATAGGAATTTAGTGTGGATTATCATATTATAATTAAACACTATGACTTTTACGGATTTTACGGATATTTTCCTGGCACCCTAACTGCGAATAAATTAAGTAGAAAGTAATTACATCCATGACCAAATTTGAATTGTAATCCTTTTAGTGAAACCAGTCACTGCCTCCTTATATATAGGTTCCTTCCTGCCTGTTCAATCAGTGTTATCTCTATGGGTAATGCAGGAAAGCTGCCCCTAGTCGGCGAGTCTACTCTCGCTTAAAGGGGAGGGGAAGTTCTAAACTCGGGACAGAGTATAAAATATGTCATGGCTATTAAAATTTTGGGGAAAAGCACACTAATATTTCACTTACCAGATGAATACTAGCTTGCTTTCGTTTTAGCAGAAAACCTTACAGAAAATTAGTTTAAAATCAAATTTCATTCGTGAGATGCCGGATTTCTGCGTTTCTTTATGTACGTAATTACACGAATTTTATACGAAACAAATTGGTACGTATATGTACACTGTTTTTGTTAAGAAGACGTTTTGCAATTTTCTCTTGTGCTGTAGCAATGAATAGAAGCTAGTATGTTAAAGAAAAAACGCAATTTCCTGTTTGGAGTGATAATAAAAATGTTGAAAGCGACCCTTTGAAAGGAATTAGTTCGCTTTTCCGCACAGCGCGTCTGTTTAATTTTCACTTGAAGTAGTCCAATTTATTATTTATGAACGTTTATGTATACAGGAAAATAAATATTAACGGAATTTCGGTAAATTGGCCGTTTGCCAATTGCAGTCTGCTATTGAAAAACTGCTCTGTTTTCAATTTGGCACCGTATTTAGATTATGTCTATAGATTTTTCTCGTGTTTATTTCTTTCCATGTAAACAAGCGAAAATCAAATGTCGATTTCGAGAAAAAGTTTCAATAGTTTCTTTTTACTAGCACACATCATCCACTTGACATAATGGGTTTTTATTGTTTTGCCATTCCTCTTTGGCTATTTTTGGTCGCAGTTTCTTGCAAACTTTGCCGTTCCACGCAACTTCTTATACGTACGTAATGAACGCCCCCTCACTGTTGCCAAGATGGCGACGGTTAGGTTATTGGCCTGAATGCAAATCTGTTTTCTGACGAGGAAAGTTACGATCGTTATGCCCATCCTTCTGTTAGGTTAGGTTAGTTTAATCAATGAGCTCATTGGTTTAATTTCGGTGATGTCTGAAAATCGGTATTGTGGGCGGGGCTTAACGATCGTAACGAAGTCGTTTTTCGATCGAAGTGTGCAGCGCAGCGTTGGAAACACTAGTTCAGCACTTATGTCACTTGGCATTTAACGATCATTTTGTGTAATTGTTCCATCTGTTTGCATTAACTCCATGTTTGCCCGTGGCAATTAATTAATCACGTTTTTCCCGCTACAAACTCTATGCAAGAATCATCAATCTTTTATGACGTCACACGCTCCTCCTTCCTTCCCTCCTTCCCACCCACTTATGTTCAAGAGGATAACTTCAGATCACTTCATCCTTTATTGTTATCAGAGAACGCACTCTAATAAGTATACATATGGGCTTTCATGTAGAGGGCGCTGCAATCCCCAAGTCGATTCCTTTATCATGTTGTTTGCTTCTTTGGAGGGTTTCGTCCGCTTTTTTGTCTTGTTTCTAAAAAACAATACGGCTATTGCATTTGTAGTAGTACTAGTGTTGCTTATGCATCGATTTGTTGTCCTGGTTTCCGTTTCGTTGCGATGAGACTCTAGATGAGAAGGTAATGCAGCGCCACCAACGGAATTAGCCGGCAATTTGCGAACTTCGTTACTGATGTGAGCAGTTGTTTACTATACAGATGCGGTGCTGCAGACGTGTGAATTTTTAATGGTATGTGTGCATTGTTTGTAATATGTGGGAAGAGAGTTGGGACAAAGAGGATGGCTGCAATGCCGTGAAAACCCGGAAATAGATTGGGCAAATGGACAGAGTCAGCGCCATTTTGAACGCAAAGAAATCGACAGAAAAAAAACTGTCGAATTTCACGAACGATAATTGCGTTTTTATAAGGGTGTTTACCATAAAGTTAGGTGATATGAAAGTCGTAAAAACACGTGTTCTTGGTCTATGTTTGCGATATATGAATGCGTTTCTTGGCCAAGTTTTGCGAGCGTCGTGAAAGTGACGGGGGAGGGGAAACGAAAGACGTTTCACAGCGCCCTCTTTCATCGTGGTGACCAAAATAGAATTGGATATGTGGATATATATGTCGTAAAAGTTGTATAGGAGCCGTTTAATGGCAGCTTATATTAGAGGGTACTGGTAAACGGTGTTTTGCCGTGTTTTACAACAAATGGATGAGATTTACATCTTCACGGAGCAAAACGCAATCGCGGAAAGTGCACATTTGTGCGGATTGACGATTTGTAAGCATCGCCCTCTGGTGGCACATAACGAACTCTCAAACTAGGTACCATTTACACGTGCAAAGAAATGATTTTTTTTTATTTCTTCATGTATGTTTTATTTAAAGGCATAGAGTGTCATCGGTTCCATTAAAAAACGGTCAACTTTGTCAGGTGGTCAGCATGTAAGGGTGGTCAAGTTCACAGGTTTCGTTGTATTTTTTAACTTCTTAGCTTTTCCGTTTGGTGGGAGGAAATTTATAGCCATGTATGGTATATGAAAAAATAAAAAACTTCCAGATATGGGCTTTGATCGTAATCGATTTGCAGGTTCCGGCGGATAATATTTCACTTTGAATGTGGATTTTTGCCAGATGGCAAACGTTAAATATTTATTTTGATGCATTTTCGAATATATATATAAAGTTTTTTTGGCCCCTCCCCCGTGTGATATATTTTCACTGTTTTCTAAGCAATAAAAACACTACCATAAAATCGAAATTGGTGCAACTACAACACACAAAAACACGCATAACACAACTTCTATCCGAACGATCCGAATGTGCTCCACCTGATTGTAAATAAAATGGAGGTGAAACACAGAAAATTTGTTGACATGTGTAATTCTGAGCCATCTGGTGGCGCCGTGTAGAACTAATTGAGAGTACTCTTGGCAGCTATATCGTTCAAATGTAAAGTGTCGTATGTGGAAACATGGCCGTTGGTGGCGCTGCGATGTAATTGGGATGCATTTGCGGTCGTTTCTTGGCTTGACTACACAGTCGTGAAATGACGTTTGACCCGTGGGGAAATCGAACCATCGAACGTCGCCCCTGGAAATGGTGGCGGCGGCCATGTTGGATCCGACATTTCTGCGTTTGCCAGATCAATGGCCAATAGAGGCAATCACGTGACTGACACCCTAATAATGGTCATTTTCTCTGCGGTTCATAAATTAATTAAATTTGCGTACATTGGCTAATAACTACTTTCGGGTTTTTCCTGTGTCCGCCATTGCACAAGTCAGCAGACTATTATCGATCGAGGCTATCTCTGCATTTTATTTATTTTTTTTTCTCCTTGGTGGTTTTATTTTATTGTATAAAGCATACAAAGTCACATTTTCCGGTTTGGGCTAAAACGCCTACTATTATGTTATATCTGGTAATCGATTAACAATTATTTTTAGTAGAAACCAAGACTGATGAAATAACAAAAAAGTTTTCGCTGTGTCCCCCGGGGACTGTATAAATATACTGCTTTGCCGGAGCAAGATGGCGGACGATAAAAAGTGATCTGCGGTGCAACGAAATGTCATTTCCCTTTGGCTATGTTTTATTAAAGGTTGTCGCAAGCCATTTTTAGGCCATTATCGCACGTGGTTGTTTTTTAGAGTGCCACTTTGGGGCCGTATCTGGTTTTGACGTCACCGTCGTTATGTAACGATCGAAGCATTCGGTGGTTTGAAAACGTTCGATTCGATCGACGCCGCCATCTTGGTTTTAAATTTTTCAATCCGGCCGTTGCCAACGTCCCCTGCTTCGTCCGTACATATTTACTTGTTTGTAGTTGTATTCCCTGTGCATATATAGATCAAACATGATATGCATTTCGGTTTGGATGCTTGCAGGGATCATTTATTATTCAGTATCCCTGGTAACAGGGAGGTGGGTGTTTTTTTCTCTCCAATTCGTTGAAATGCTTTCATATACGATGCTTGCAAACGTTTCAATAGGAAATTCTGTCAATACATGAAGGTTTAGATTTCAATCTGACTACTTCTGTAAATTAAAAATGTTAATTTATCTATATGCAAGATGGACTCCAGCGGTTCAAAACCGATAGAGTTTAAAAACCGAGGCTTCACAGTGCCACCTAGTGTCGGTTTTGGCAGGCCACCTTGCATAAGTTAAAACGTAAATTTGCATTAAATAAAAGTGCTCGTGTTTTAATTTAGCACGTTGGGTTTGCATAGCGCCTTAAAAAATTAATGAATTTGCATTTTTAATTTTTCAAGTGTAGGTATACAATATTGTTTGGCACGAATAATATGCAGATTATTTTAATGTTCACAGCTGTGCGCGGTAGTAGGCCTATAGTATCAGTATTTTTGTGCCTAATTTGAAATTTAAATTGAAAATGCATTAAGCCTATACTATCACGGTAGAACATCCGTCGTTGAATTTTTGCATTTGTATATTAGATTAATTTAATATGGGACATGGTATAATATGAAGATTGCTTTTCCATTTGGCAACAATAAGTCACCATTTTCCACTTGATTTTCGTATCTCCGATATTATTGATCGATTTAATGTTCGTTGGAGATGATAGGCAGTGTACCGTGTAGAATTGAAAGTTAAACTTATGCCTGAATGAGCCATTTAAATTTGAAACACGGGGCATGTTGCTTGATCATTGCCAGATGTGGGCAATGGCTAATTGAGGTCAGTGGAGGCCATGCAATTTACATTGTTAGATAACCTCCAATCTCGTATTTTATCAACATTTTTCTTCAGTATTATTATATTGGTATTATCAGTTAGACCTTAGACCACTGCAGTTGGGATATTTGCCGCCAGAGGCGCTGCAATAGACAGCATTATGAAAGGACGCCATTACGATGACGTCATCTTTTATGTTTTCTCTCACTATACCATGATTATCGATTTGGGGTTTAAATCTCGCTGCTAGCTTAGTAAATAACGAGCAGAAGTGAAGAATGTTTGCTGCATTTTTTATGAATGAATTTTTGCGTGGGGGGGGGGGGGGTGTATAAAAAATGTTTAGGCAGGAAATGATCCTATTTGTAACATGTATTTTTGTCCCTATACGTACCAGTCTTAAACAGTTGAACTGAGTTGTTTATTGTATTGGGATATTGTCTATGGCATTTTTTTGGTACCTGGAAGATTGCACAATATGGCTGCGCATGCGCGCAGCAGTTTGTTTTATTTCGGGATCAGCAAGTATGTATACGATACTGTATGGAAACTCTGTATAGGCCTATCGATTTATTGACACTTGGCTTTTCTTGCAAAGGGGGACAAATTCCTGGTCGATTGATTAACCCTTTGAAAGTCATTCTATCTTATACATGTGCTTAATTATATTGCTGTAGGGAATTTAAATTGAAATCGTTCATAGAAAGGGTTTTCTTTTTTACACATTGAAATTGAATAGAGGGCCATTAAAGGAGAAGAGACATAGTAATTTTTCACTTCTTTGATTTTAATGGGACTGCTGCCTAAGATACTTGGGCATCTCTGGAATCATCCAGCTGAAAATTCCAGAATTTTTAGATAAGGGGTTATACAAAAATGGGGGCATTGGTTTTGTTACGGTGCGGTTAGTATTTGGTCCAAGATATTGAATTTATTTATTTATAAAATGTACTAAATTTGTTGTTAACATTACCCAAAGTGATATAACGTCCTAATTTGTCGTAAATCACTACTCCATTTCCCCGTTAAACGTAATTTATAGCTGGTCCTAATAGTAAACAACGATAACGATATATGTTGTCATTCAATCATTAAGCCACGCCCTATTCACTTAGCGGTCCTGTTATAAATTATATACGTGTGGCGCCGTCTACAAATGCGAGTGACGTTTGCAGATTCGAACTTCCGCGGCCAGGTGGCGTTCTCGGTTCTGGTCACTGTTTAGGCCTACGTCGAAAAAGTGTTCGTACTAAATTTAGGAAATGCAGTTCAATAATATCTTGATAATATCAAGATAATTTATTGAATTGAGATGGAGAGGAGAGAGTTTTATTCGAATCATTCATCCATTTTGAAACAAAATGGAGTCCAACAATATCGGGTTGTTCTTTTTGAGGTTTCGTTTGGTTTTTGACCTCGAAATGTTTGGGAACATCTAGTCCTTTGAAAATGATGACAAACCCCCTCTTCTGTGCGTTTATGCAATTTTTTAGTCTGGTATTTGAGACAAGACTGAATTGAAGATCCTGCGCAGCATCCAAAGAAGATGTAACAAACATTTTGATGAAAATTAGTTGTTTGCAGAATATTCTGTTGCAAGGGATAACGAAAACTGCGGCACGTTTTTGTATGATTTCAGTTGATTCGTTCTTCGAGGATGTGCTTCAATTGTTCATACAGGTTTTTGTTTTAAAGAAAAGTTGTCATCAATAATGTCAGTGTGTACATATGGCTGGTTGACGGTGCAATAAAATTATTTGCACCATATATTTGGATTTATTGCAATCCGCTTATCGATCCAGGGGCTTTTAAGGGTTGTGACCATTTGATTAATGACTGTGTCCTATTCTTTATACTATATATTTTTGTTTTTTCCCCCGTGCAGATTAAAGGACTATGTGGAGGAAAACGAACGCAATGATCCTCTGATCCACGCACCGGATAAGAAGAGCAATCCATGGGCAGAAAAGGGCAAATGCTACATCATGTAGGACACTGACCAAAGCCAGCTGCTTTCAACATCTTCCTTACATTTCTTTCCAAGACCTGCTGCTGCTGTTTGTGGTGTGTAACCTGCAAACCAACAAAACTGGAAGAAGGTTGTTCGGTCTGCGAAGAAAAGTGTCGACAAGGACCCTGAAGCATTCGAGTGGTGAAATACTTCTACTACTACTACTACTTCAGCTACAAAATGTCTTCACCTTTACCTGTCGGTTTTCATTTCATTCACTTCTAATCTCCTCCTGATTCATAACACAACAGTTTTGGTTTCCATCAACCTCATATTTGGCAGTTTGCTGTCCCCAAGATTTTATTTTCTCCGTTGAAGGTGGCGGCTGTTTTTTTTCTCTCTCTGGTTTTTCTGGTGAGATGATCCCAAACGGAACTTGTTGGAGAAGCTTGGAGAATAATAAGATGAGATGTTTTGGTTTTGGTAACCCGGGGAAAATGTTTTGGATGCCGAGCGGCGAGGAAAAGTAAGTCCGATGGCGGATCGATAAAGCGGATGCCGCAACAACATGGAAGATGATGGTGATGATGATGAGGAGAAGGAGGAGGAAGATGAACAAGAAGAAGAAAAGAAGCCCATGAGTCTTTTGTAGGTGGTGATGCACTCGAATTTACACATTTTATAACGTTGTGCATGGGATGTTGGCCGCGAGCCCCTCCGGCCAGGTTCAGAAAACACGAGTTGCGCAGTCCCACTCGTACCTTTATACATAGAACCAAGGACCTGATAGAACATTGGCATCTACAAACGCATTACTACTTTTCAAAGGTCACGATACAATACATATGGTAATGTAATATACACAGCATATTATACACATACATACCTATATAGCTATCTATATTTCAGCGTTGCGCTTGTCGTATTCGTACTGCGTACATGCGGTGTCTCTCTATCTTGCACTCTCTCTATCTCTGTCTTATCTCTAGTCACTCGATGCAGTTTGCGAAGTGTGTCTGAAAAGAAACATGGCACCAAAACCGTGGGATATTTTTATATTTGGGCTTCAGTGAAATTATGTTGCCGGTGAAAAATTTGCTTTCGTAAACTTGATGGATATTGAACTCTCCCTTTGAAAAAGTTCCAAATGAGATAGAAGCTATTAAATAGAATTTACCATGTTAGGCTTTTGTGTAATTATCTGATATCTATCTGGCAAGATGCAAAATTTTTATTGATACATACATAAAAATAAGTTTACAGTAACCATTTATGCAACACCGACGTACAAATATTACAACTTCCTTGACAATTTCTTCCAATTCTTGTACCATTACCACTTTAAAAACTATACACAGGTTTTATTGCATTTTATTATCCTGGTTTTATCCCATTGTACAAATGTTTCTCCACTACTGGATACCATTATAAAATTGAAATGCTAAAATGATACATGACTGGCCATTTTTGTAAACGGCGCAAAGCTGTCATTTTCTTTTCAGACTCACTTCGCGTGAAAATATCTGGGTTAGTCTTGTAACGACAATCAATGCCCGTTTATCATCTTGTGGTTTAAAAACTATATTAGGCTATCGATAGACGTGTTCTCAGCTACTTTGTCGCATTTCCCTATCGCGAGTTTCACGGTATTTCCACCTTGGCGTTGTAGTATTTCTTTATCTCCTCTTGCTATATCCTGTTCTAGTAAGTGGCACATAATTTCCCTATAGTACATGCAATGTGAATAGGGTGGTCCACTGCTAGTCAATAATGTTTGAACTCTTTTCGCCCAAATCGATTTTAAGCACTTAAAAGTGCAGCGATTCACATCGCCACTTGCACCGTTATTCCACATTTTGGTAACTATCATTGCAGCTTGCTGGTCACATATCTAAAACGGTTTTTTTGGAGTAAAGTGGAAAATTTGGCCGGAAACTTGAATACCAAGTGCTAACAGTATGTGGAACAACTGCATGATGTGCAATTTAAAGAATACTCTATATAAGTTGTGCAATGTAAAAATTAATGAAACATTGGTACCTTGCTTTTAATATCGATTGAAGTTGGTTCTGTTTGACTTTAACATATGTCACATGTCGAAAATAACAAAATAAGCACTGGAATACTTTAAAAAAATATATTTAGGAAGATGGATTTAAACTTTCATTATTTGATTTTTTTTCACTTAGAGATGCCAAAAATCCTGTTTTTATTTTATCTATGTATTTTATATTTTTTACTCGTCGCATAAATACTAGATAATGGAAGTTACAAGACTAGATGTGAAATGCTCGGTATTACGACCACTATTTATTGTTACGTATGTACCATATCGTAGCGTGGATGATTTTACACTTGACGCCGGACAGTACATATATATGAAATGTCGTGAAGTTGTACACTGTAGTATTTTCGCTTATTTATTTATTTTACGGTGGGGAAAAGAAAAAGGAGTCAACTTGTACATTTTAATAAGCCGGGCTGCGCTGCGAGCACGGTACGCTGATCAGCTTCGGCTCGATCATGCTATCCAGCGCGATGGTTCCCTGGTGAAACGACAACAAAAAATATGGAAACGATTACAAACTTACTCTGTAATTCGCAGGAAAATTTAAGGGATTAAAAAGAAGTACGAAACCTCGGTCACTGTAACCGTCTCTTCTTCTTCCGTCTCGACGTATTCTCCGTATTCGTCTAACGGCGGCGGCGTGCGAAGCTCGAACCTTCCTGTAGCAACTTGGAGTTGTTCCAACGATAATGATGATTAACTAATCGATAATGTAATGTTCTTCCCGCAGGAGAATGAAGAAAAATTGGCACCTTTGCGAACTATCGGTTGTAGGAACTCCACGGTGACCGTTTTTGAAGCGGAATCGTAACGAGTTACAACTCCCTCCTGCGAAACAAATACGGTAACGATTGGTACCAATTTTATACTGGTTACATGTTTTCATTTTAGTTTTATGATTATTTGGATGATGAGGAACGCCGGTACCTTGTATTCGGAAACCTCGGGGCAGTACGTGGCGGACAGTTCCAACTCCTGTTTCGCGGTGGATAGGATGGAAACGCTTTTATTTTTGGGAGAAAAATATCGATTCGTTACTTCAAGGTGAGGAACTTACTTTATAAGCAATTATATCCCCAACTCTGGGTGGACCCTCCAGTGCTGAACACGCAGCGTAATCCGCTTTCGGTGCCACGGTGCGTGATGGTTCCCGCACGCAATCCTTCTCGTGCATCTAAGCGGTAAATATATGTTCAAGTAAAGCAGATTTTGATATTTCAGCACAGAATACAAATGACCTCTGGTTGCTTTTCTTCCGGAAGGTCTTTGGGACATCCTTTCTTCCGTCTTTGTATCACAACAGGTTTTTTCTGTTGCGCGCTGACATCTTCCTGTTGTTGTTCAACAACATCCTCTGGTTGGACAACATTTTGTGCATTTAGTACACCTTCATCATCGAATCTCAAGTGATTTCCAATAGGTTGCCATCTGCCGGTGTTCAACGGCGCGACGATACGATGACCGTTTGGAGACGTATCGGGAATGTTCTCTTCGGCATCTTCTGTTGATTTGTCTTTAGGTGTATTCTTACGTGGACGTTTACGTCGTTTCTTTTTAGGTGTTGGGGTCTTTGGCGATTCTTCGGCTTCAACGGTCAACTTTTCAACGACGGGGTCCGGGTCGCTCTCGTGTTCATCCTCATCAATCTCGGCCTCGACCTCTTCATCTTTACTCTTCTTGTCCTTCTTCTTTTTCTTCTTCTTCTCCTTTTCCTTCTTGTTGGTCTTGTGTTTTTTCTTCTTTGGAACAGCTGTCGATTGTACTGGGGATGATGGTTGCTCGGCGTCCGAACAAGCTGCCACCTCTGGTTCTGGGGACGGGCTACAACTCTGGTGTTGGTTCACTTCTTCCGAATCGATTCTTTTCCGTCTGACTGTCTCCGAGTCGATCTCATCACCGTCTTCCGGTTTTCTTTTTCTTTTCCGGATTTTGGGCTCGGTGTCGATGGTGGAGGATGAAGGTACTGCGGCGACTTCGCGAGATTCTACCGCGCAGCTCACCGAACTGCAATAAACGGCATTAGCATGGTAATATTTACTGCTGATTGAATTGACTCGAAGCCATTTTTATTGTGTATTCCCAACCAATTTGCCCACATATGCTTTAGACAATATTTAATTTTGACAACTGATGCTTCATTATTTTGACCATTAATGTAGTATCTGTATATTATAAATCTTAAAACTTGTTCTACAAAAAATAAATCACCGATTATCACTGGAAAATTGTTTTAAATTAGTCAAACCTGGATAATTCGTCACAATTTAAAGTCCAACATGTAATACATGTGAATAATTCAAAAGTTAATAGTTTAAAATTTTTAGTCAAGCTTGCCTTGAATTGGCTCTAGCTACTGTGAAAGGAAATCACTAATAGAGATTTAAGACGTACAGCAGCTGTTTTTTATTTCAAATCAATGAAATTTTGATGCAAATGCATTATCGTAATGGCCGCCAAAAAAGGAGCACACTATCGCCGCCTAGCGGACGCATTGCGAAATAACACGCGAATAACCACCATGCTGCATAGCAATCGGAACAAAGACACTTTTGCGCCGTAAAGCTGAAACAAACCTGCGGCTGCTAACATCAGCAACTTGTTTAACGACGACTAGATCATCGTCTCTAAATATTAAGACGGACTCGTCTTCAGGAACCTCGAATTCGTCCAAATGTAGTGAAAAATTCAAACCGTTCTGGAAATGGAATTTTTCCGCCAACCGACTTTTCAAATGCTTCACCGTTTCCGCATCGTACGGCTTTGGATTAATAAGGAACCAGACTCGCGGTTTTTCATTTAAAACCTCACTGAGATCCAGACGAATCCTTCGCACGTCTTTACATGACATCGTAAAAGGCCGATTTCAAGTGAAAACGTTGTTATTGTCACAACTACCGCTACCAAAGCAAAAAAAGCTGGACGGCGTGACGTCACTGGCGACCTAACGTCAACTCAAGCGAATACGGCAACAAGTTCGTTCCATAAATTGACAACAGGACATTGCGATAATTGTTGTGATTTACGAATGGTTTATTAGTGTTTATGAAAGAAACTGTTCGTCCACCCCACCGATTGCAAAATCTGTTTTGATTTGTGCGGTAAATAGTCTCGGCGTCACGGTGTATATCGTCAAGTCGGACGGCGGCACAACGTCCGGCTCCACATCTGCCAAAATTCTTGAGACGCTGACGAGACGGTTGACGACATCTGGAGGATATTTGATGAAGCTGGCGAGCCGGTTCATCAGCCTCTACGTTGCCTGCGGCTCGATGCGCGCGCAACATTCTATGACGTCACTCGTATAAAAAGGCTGCGTCACGTGATCTCGTATTGCATTGCAATCTTGTTGCGGCGCAAGAATGTTGCGACGGAAATAAACCGGGGGCTTCAACATGGCCGATGCAGCTGCAAGATCTCTGTACGGCACTTGGGAGGTAAATTAACGGATTTTGACGGTTACTAGCTTTCTTTTTCAGTCAAACATCTTACGGATTGAGCTACGATTCCGTATTGTATCTGAAATATAGGTGAAAAATGTGAAGATTGCGCTTAAAATATAGTTTTGCACACATCGATGTAGGTGAATGTTGCGACATTCCTCGATGACATCTGATGTTAATTTAATTTGATTCAGTGAATTAATTAACGCACCAGTGTAGAAACAACAGTTCTTCTGTTTGCTGTGGAATTTTAAATATGTTCGCTAATTAAATTGTTTATCCGGGAAAATAGCCAAAAAATCTTGAATAATATACATCAATTGTTCAAATTTCACTTTCCCATAGTAAAGTAGTATAATTAAGTTTGTTGAACAAACAAGCAAAGTATATTTATTGCGGTGAACATAATTTGATAGATTGCTTTATCTGATGTAGCAAGATATAGCAAATTGCAATGTCCTACTTTTCAATCTAGGTTTAAAAAATGATAATTTATACTTTGACATGATTTCTTTGTTTGTCTATATTTATGCAGATTGTTGAATTCGTTTCACTTTCTGGGGGATTTGAAGCTGATGGAATCAAAGGGTAAATTAAATATAATTTTATATTTTGAATTTTCATAAGTTAATTTGCTAATAACAATGTAATACATTAAAACATTTTTCCATTTAGGACCGAATTCAGGTTGGATGACAGTGGAGATGTTTGCTGGAACATGGCAGAAAATGTTGAAGTTTTACCATTTTTCACCTGTGAAACATTTGAAGTGAGTTGGAAAAGAAAACTGTATCATGCGCTGCAACTTCAAATAGTGAATGCTGCATTACATTTCATATGACATTCCTTGTTCCTTTCCTTTGTTGCCAAAAGTAAATTTTGCAAACTTTTTTCCTAGGTATTCTTTGGGAACTATTCCGTCATAAAGTTCTTCGGTAGTGAAGCCGGCTACGTGATTGAATTCAAGGTTGACATTGAATCCGTGCCTGAAGTTATGCTTTCTTAATTATTAATTATATCCACATTTAAGATTGATATTCTTGTTTGCCAGATGGAACTGACTGGAGACACACTAGTGCTCACGTACGAGAACTGGTTCATGCTACAATGCAATCGGGTATGTTTAATTAACACAAGTACTGTTAGAATACAAATGCAGCAATAATTATTGAAATAATATCTATGTGCAACTGTTATTGCATAAATTTATTTAGATGTCATACAAAGATATCAAGAACGAGCCACCATTTTCTTTCCTCAACGCTCTTGACGGGAGCTACTTTTCCGACCTCGTCATAGTTGCCAGCAATGGCAAGGAGGTAATGTAAATTAATAACACAGTCGAAACCGTTTATTGTCACATCGGTTAGTGTCACCATAATTGTTTGGATGTTCAGTTCAAAGTGCACAAGACCATATTGACTCTGAGCAACCCGCACCTGGACTGGAATCAGAATCCTCCTCCGCTCACCGGTCTGAAGGACTCGGTTTTGTACACCATACTTCATTTCATGTACTCCGAGTGCCTGCCGGCATCTCTTAGCGAAGAGACAGTGAAGTTGTGTCTGCAGTCAGCGCTCAAAATGCCCGGCTTCGGTCGTCTGCCGGAACTCTGCGAAATTTACCTCAAGAATGTGGCTCTGAAGCAACGTAAGCGGTGTCCAAGGGCTTGCTTGGAAAATTATGATGACTACACTGTAAAAATGAAGCAGTGATGTTTATGGTTGACACAACTGTGACATTTTTCTCCCCCCTTAATTGGTTTTTGCTTTCTACACAATCGGCCCTTATTTTTGAAATGAGCCTCGTATTAGCGGGACCTTGTGCCGTAACCGAGGGTGGTGCGTATTTCAGAGATCATGTCCCTGGTGTCCGACATGCACTCTTGTGCCAGTTGCATCATCGACTACTTCAGTGGGAAAGTGCCTGGTGACAGCGGCAACTGCGCTCAGAACGGCAGCGAGAACCTGCTGTCCAACCCCGCCAAATTGTGCTACGTTATGAAGCAGTCGTTAAGAGAGTGTGCCGTTGGTATGTTATCCTAACGGCTAAAGTTACATTTCATTAAGTAATTACATGCCATTATTTTTATCAGCCAGCACCAAACTCCTCATATTGTGTGATCTTTTCACCCGGCGTAAACACGAGTTGTCGCACGAAGAAAGGCACGAAATCATGAAATATGCAAAATCCAGGTCTGTTATTACCTTTTATTACATTGTCTTTCAGTTTATAAATGTTTGTAGCCACTCCAAAAAATGGACTGCGGTGTAAAATGTTTGCAATTTACAGAGTATCGTCAGTAACAGTTATTTTTCATTCAATATGTTGTGTATGGCTAGAATTGATGGGTTGAAAATGAATAGCTTCTGTTTCCATCCTGCTGTAGGTTGCCTCTATTTATGAACCAATTGCACAAATTCCTGGAGGTCTTAAAGCAGTTGTTTAGTGATATGTGCGCCAAACAAAGGCAGGAAATTGCGACTTACCTCGTTCCAGAGGTATGAAACAATTTTTAACAATTTGAAATGAAACCAGTTTACGTGTAACTATATTAAAAAAAGAGTTCATTTTATTTATATGGGACAGATCGAAGTAGCGCTGGACACAATGTCACAATTTATAGTCGACATGAAAAGTGCCATGGAGCAGATAATTAATTTCAGCAATCCGAGCGACAAGAGTTTGAATTTGGACCGAAGCAAAAGGCCAATAGGAGAAATGCTGGGCAAATCGCTGAAACATGTCAATCATCTTTCTATTTTTGTGCACTGCTATTTTACAAGAACTAAAGTGTGTTAAATAACGAATTTATGTCCTCGTTCAACTAGATATTACACATGAGGGAACTGATGAAATTGCGCAACGTGCACGATAAGATGACCATCAGCTTCATGAACCTGATGCAGAAAAAGCAAGTTTCTTTCTTTGCAATTGGGTCCTTTCTCGTTTGTCTTGTTTCTTACCAGATGCAATTTTTAGGGGGAATTTCTCCGACATGTCCTCCGCCAACAAAGTGAGGTCCGTAGCTAAAAACATCGAGCAGTTCACCGAAGAGATTCCCATGTTTCTGACGAGGTTGGAGGAACTGATGGCCGCTCTCGATGACAAGCTCACGTGGAAGGATTGGAAGTACATGTTCAAATTCGGCACCTCCAAAGTGGTCAGTGGCGGCAATCCTACGCGATCCGTTGCGTCCCGTGGATGTCGTATCAACGGGTTTTATGTTATTACAGGCTTGGGTGCTTCAGAAGTCGGTGAGCCACAAGAGCACTTTGGCTAGTGTCATCTTACAGGCGTGCGAGATGATTAACCGGGAACAGTTTACGCAAAGTCTAGTCCATTTGGGGCTCTTGGAGTCCGCGCAGAACAGCCAGGGCAGCAGCCCCATAGACCAAGGTGCCACGACGAGGATAGTCTCCACGTCGCCTTCCCTCTCTGGCAAAGTATGAGTGTTGTTTTCAAGAAGATGATGACCTAAGAAAGTTAAATGATTAACTATTGGCAGCCCAACTCGATGGAGTCGCTCAACAAATCGCCTTTCGCCAGCGACAGCAACTTAGCCCGAAGTGCCATCCATCTGTTGAAGTCCAGTCAGAACACCGATATGGTCTTTGAAATCGTCTGCATGCAAGGTTACCTACTAGCATGGTATATCTTTCAAATGTCCACCATTTGTCTGCGCTAACTTCAATATTGCCGTGGTCAGATGTGTCGGACACCGTCATAGACCACACTCAGGGTCATCCGGTGGTGCAGACGACCCGAGAGGAAGAGGAAGAGGTTCACAGAATAAGAGGACATTGCGTCATTATTGCTTCCAGGTGTGACTGGTTCCGTAGAGCTCTTCTCAGCGGGATGAGGGAATCGATAGACAAGTGAGTGTCTCGTCATGCGATGTCTGCAGTAACTCTGAAGTAACAGTGGTGTGATTGAAACTCTTTAGGAAAATCGTTATCCATGACACTAGTCCGGTTCTGTTCAGACTCTTTCTGGAATACCTTTACGGGGGTAGATTGGACTCGAGCGGGCTTACGACCGAGCAGTTGGCCGATCTCATGCTTCTGAGTGACAGATACGAGGTAAAGTGTGGTACGGCTATCTAGTTAAACAAGCAAATGTATCATTTTTGACACTTTATACAATTTCGTTTATTGATTTCTGTGTTCCTCTTCTAATTTGCTTGGAACAAAATACCAATTAAGCATGAGACTTTTGAAATTCAATGATTCATTCCACTTATTCATCAGTTTTTTAAAGGATTAATGTGGTTTGTTATGTAGCTATCTTTCACTTTTTGTATTTTGTGTCCTGGAAAAAATTATAAATATCTTTGAAAATACCGGAAATATACTGACATTTTGAAATGAAAGTTTAGTAGACACCCTGGTTACTTTGGATGTAATGAACTGCGGTAACTTTTGTTGTTGGCTTTTGTTTTGGATTGAAACAGATGGATCCGCTGAAACAGATCTGCGAAAGCAACCTGAAGAACTGCGTCAACGAGGAGTCTGTGCTGTTCCTGTTAAGCATCGCGGACCAATTCAACGCAAAATCCCTTCGAGTGAGAACCTTTATCCACGTTGCCTTCTATGTTCTTTCGTACACGATGCTGATGAAGGTACATTTTGTGCAGAACGCGGCCCTTGAATTTATCTCTCGAAACCCCGAAGTCGTAGAAAGCGAGGTGTTCGGTGAACTGTCCGAAGACCTGCAGGCTGAAGTGGTGTACATGATAGCCTGGGTAGAACCGAGGTAAGGTCATCCATCTATATATCCATCTATATAGACAAAGCTAATAAAAAGTTTTAAATTATATATTTAAATATGCAATCATGAAACTTTTAGGAAACTGCCCAAAATGGAAAGCTTCCCAGGGTGTCAGTACCTTGGTCCTCTTACGCCAAGTTCAGTGTCATCTAGCGTTGGAGACATGGAAGAAATGATGGCCAACATGCACATGGCTGCCAGAGAGGTGATGTGTTTATTATACATACATAGATGGCCACCTGGATAATAGATGCTAAAAAACTAGAATAAACTTTTTTTAAAAATCCAGAATGAACCTTCTGACTCGAGTTCTCTGGAGGACTTGCCACTTACACAAGATTCAACCCAGTTGGAAGCTTGCATCGTGCAGTTGCGAGAGATCTTGGGAGACGGCGTGCCGCAAGAGGAACTGGTGCGCGTGTCGCTGGCCGCGGACTACGACATCAACAGGGCCCTCAACTTCTTCTTCTCGGCCGTCTGAAAACGAGATGGTAAGTCCATGTTGCAGAACAACATCCTTTTATCCAAACTCCCGGATGCAGCGGTACGGTGTTTCGGTACCGGGGAGATCCGCATGATGTACATAATGTGGCGCGCGTAATTACGTACCGTACCGAAGAGTTTTTCTGAAACCGAAAGACCTTGCGGTGTGTTCGGGTTTTTACATGTGATCTAATTGCTGAATATACACATATATGGATGTAAAGATACGGAGTGGACCGTGCGACGTTCGTGAGATTCGCACGCACATTCCAGTCATTGTGGAAAATTTGGGATTATTGAGCTACGTTCAAGTATTATATGACCACTGTGCTCAAAATTCAATTGGACATCGAATGATGCAGCGGTGTCGTAATGAACCGAGTATTTTTAAAAATTGTTTAGGGGTTTATTAGAAGATAAATGATAACTGGGTGTCTATGGCTAACTTGTTTTGTTTCCGGATTTCCTGGAAATTCCTTGCTAATTTTAAAATGGTAATTAATATTACAAATTTAACTAGTTTCTGACTTGGCTAAAACATCAGGAAATTGAAACAATTTTTATACAATATTTAAAATATAAAATTTCATGACTTTTCCAGGATTTCCATGATTTGAACATTTTACACAAAATTCAATAACCTTTTCGTTTTAAGCTTAATATTATAATATCACTTTAAATTAAATTAAATATTAATGTGAGCTAAATCAGTTTTGAAATATTTACAAAATTCCATTTTAAAATTCTAGGTTTTGAATGACTACAAATTGCATGACTTTTCCGGGAAATCCAGGAATTCCATGACAGTAGAGACCTTGTAAAAGTGAACCGTTATTTCTTTATTCCCATATTGCATGACTTTATTCCTGATAGTATTTTCCGGTATTTTCCAAAAGGGAAACATTAAATTCCTTTATATTCCCAGTTTCTCCAGGCAAATTGGGAATGTAATTTTTAATTATTTCGACTGTTGTAACACCCTATAAAACCTGAATATTTTACAGTTTTATTCAATATACTTAAAATGGCTAATTAAGGATCTCATCGCAGCGTAAAAGGGTGCAACTGCGATTCAAAAGCCTGGAATCTGTAATTTTTGTATACTATAATATACTAGGAGGAATTTCTCCAAGAATGTAAGTTGCTTCGAAGCACGCACAATATCACAATATGGATGTCACTTTATAGGTTTACTTTGAAAAACAGTCATTTGAATCGTGCCGTAGTAATCCCTTTTCCATATACGGAACGGAGAGAATCTCACATTGGGAGATCAGAAATTGTTTTGTGCGTGAAATACATTCAAGTTGCCATTTTTTGTGGAGTTAATTAATAAGGCATAAGGATTACGAAAGTAGCAGTTGAAATTTTGGTAAATATGTTCTTCGCGTGACGAATGTACGGTGAACGGGATGCTAGTCATGAACGGATCGAAACTTGGTGTTTCATGCGACAAAAATTGTGAGCATTTGATCTACTGCTTAAAGCAAAGGCTTCACTATACTGTTGGGTATCATTCCCAAAATAAAAATGAGCTTTCAGAAATGCCGCAAAGCGTAAAGAAAAGTTTAGCTCGTATCCCAAGTTGAGGCAAAATTAGTTTTAATGTGGCAAAATACACGAATGTCGTATAGTGGGGGCCAACTGATTTTATAATTTGCTCTCTTTCTTGCTATCATGCACCCGTTTTACAGTTGAAAATGCCAAGCAGGTAGAATTGAGTCTTTTTTGCAAATGCCGCATTCTTGTATTCGCACATGATAAAGCTGTATAAAATAGCGAGTTGTACGCGCTGTTTGGTTTACAATAAATTGTCGATTTTTTAATGTGGGATGCTGCTATAATATGTCATTCTAAACAATTTGGGTTTAAAACACATTCAAATGGTATATTATGAATGTACATATATCAAACCATTTTTCCCCGAAAGACGCATTAGGGCTTATTATTTTCAGGGGATATGTCCCATTTCTCATGTACAACAATCTGCATTTATGCATTTACAAATAGTTATAATTTATATTATCATTTATTTAATGTATTAATATAAATAATATTATTAAACAGGGTGCCTACTAAACTTTCATTTAAAAATTCCAGTATATTTTCAAGGATATTTACAACTTTTTCCAGTATCAGTAGACGCCTGGTTTAAAAGTGCTGTGCGCATGTAGGAAGCTGAATGAGCTATTTATTTTACATATAATTCCTACTTTAATTCAGGCATTCTACATACAGGTTAACAAATATGACGGACACTTTTAACTGATTTCACATATTGCACCGGCAGCTTCCAAAACGTCTTTGATCTTCTCCGCTTCTTCTTTCCCTATTTCCGCTTTCACAACTTGCGGTAAGCTTTCCACAAATTTCTTAGCCTGCAATCATGTAAAAGGTACCACTGAAATGTTCTGCTCTGCTAATTTATTTAAATTTGCCAGACATGTTTTAGAAAATTCACCTGCACCAAGTTGAACCCTTCCATTACATTTTTCACTTCCTTTATTATTGGGACTTTCTTGGACTCGTCATACTTGGTCATTTTCACTGTAAAAGCAGTTTGAACAGTCTTAACCTCTTCTTCCACATCTTCCTATACATGAGGGATTATTGCAAATATTTGTAGTTCATGGGCGTATTTGTGAGAAGTATGATTACAATTTTAATTTGAGTAATACAAGTTTACTTCTTCTGATTTTGCTGCCACTGTTGACATTGGCATGGACATCATTGGGGTATCGGGAATGTTGAGGGTTTTCTGCAGATAAACATATTAATATTGGTAACAATTTTATATAGGTAGATGTTAAGTTGGATTTTACACCTTCAGAAGTTGATTTAATTCCGAGACTTCCAATAATGTGAGTTTTGCAATTTCGTCGACGATATTGTGCAGTTTTTTGGGGTACTGTTTCGGTTCATTATTCCCTTGTGGTATAGGTAATGGTTCTGTAGCCGTGCTATACAAATTTACCCTCGTAATGGTCTTGTAATTTGCACTGAAACGATTCGCAATTACAATTTTAAGTCGAGAGTACATGTTTATAAAAGTCCATTTTGTTACAATTGCACTTGCCATTTCTTCACGAAGTTCGTGTTGAGACTTAAACGGCGTATTATACTAACAAAATTCATAATTGTTTTATATATTATTACCAGTTTTGTTTACCAATAAAATTACAAATAGCGAAGACTAGGCAATAACTAGGGCAATGTCTGCCAATGCGCGCATGCGGTACGTTCAGTGTGACATGATGCCTAATATTAAATTTGCTTTGTTTATTAAATTAATGATTAAACCTTGGACTAATAGAGTGAACAAAGCATTTGTCCATTAGATGCATAAAAAGTGTATTGACATCGAATTAAATGAAATCTGGTCGATTGTTGCTTTAATAATGCATAAGCAAACGCCAATCATGTAGGGTGCACGTCGCACTGACTGTCGCCAGTCGCCTATATATTTGAGAGCGCCGTTCGAAACTTCATTTTGTGACAATTCCGCCATGAAGTGCATTGAGAAGGGTGAGATTGCGGCATCTTTGGACGTTATTCCTTTGGTATCGGTGCATCAGAGGACAGAAGAGCGCATCAATCCGGTTTATTCTACGCTGATTCGAGTTGTCATCGCCGCTGGGATCGTAATATCTTGCATAAGCCTGTTTTGTTTACTCGGATGGCTGATTGAAAGTTTTGCGGGAAGCGACAGTAAATTCGGCGTAGTTTCGCCGCTCAACGACACTTGCAATCATCGTGTGGATGGCATAAATTGGGACGAATACGAAGATGGTAACCGTGTACTATATTGTTCTTTTGGTTCAAAGTCACTTCGACATCCTGTTTTTGAAATTGAGAGTCTGGAAATAGACTAGCGTCTGCAATCTGCCCTCAACCCTGCACCGGTACCGACCGGTACGTTCTAGTGCGCATGCTCGAGCGTACC